>JABFQA010002492.1:0-11164 GCA_022817065.1 Probaryconus sp. ZL-2020
ATGAAATTTACTTTTTCCTTTTGAAAAATGATAAACATATTTCATTACAGCTAAAAAATAATTGTCGATTTAATAAGAGTATATTATATAAATGAAACAATAACATTTTTGTTAAGTCAACAAAATGATTCATAAAATATTATCATAAAGTTTAATAACCAGTCATAAAATTATATGACAATGCTTTTTTTAATATGTCTATTAAAAATAACTTTTCATCTAGTCTGCAAAATTTTTAAGTTACTACTAACATTGAATTTATTTGCTAAGATCGTTTGCTAAGATCTGAATTCATTGTAATTTTACCTTCATCGACGTCTTGAATATTCTAAGTTAAATATTCGTTACTATCATTTATTACAGTGATTGCCTTGACAAAAAATATCCTTGAAATTCTAGATTTACAATTGATTCGAAGTAAGTAATTATTTATGGTGAATTCAATGTGAACTTGCCCCTTATTTCATTTCTTTTTTTTTTTTAATATAGTAATTCGCCTAACGTTCTTCATGTTGGCAAAGGTACTTATCTTTTTCTCAAATCGTTTTCACTGCGGCGTATTTTAAATAGTATGTATCATGGCTTTACGACGTTGTAATAAAGTTCAATATTGCAGCTTACTATCGCGGCCTGTTAGATAATAAAGTTTCTGTGGGATAAAAAACGATGTGCGGCGCGGGAGCATCGCCATTGGAACTTATGTGACGTGTACGTGACTCGGCAAAAAACCAAGCGGTCCTCTACCTTCAATTGAAAAAAAAAAAAAAAAAAACTCTGGAAAAGAGAAGAATTGCAACATGGGCTTGGAATTAACATTATAGAGTAAGTGCATGGCTTGAGTGACACCGTCAGTAGTGAAAAAGTGTAAAATGTGAACGATCAACTGATACGCCGAACCAAACATAAATGTAGCTTTTTGGAAAAAAAAAAGGTACCATTGTCGACTAAAAATTACAATGTTTATCAAACTTCACTTCGAAGCACAAGAGAACGTCAATATTGAAAAATGAATAGTTCAAAAGGTTAGTTTTTTATTTTTGTTTGTACACTTAAATAGAAATTTGCCCTGAAAACAAAGGGAAAAAAGTGTTAAATAAGTTTTACGCTTTTTCACGAGTGCCGAAGTATTCTTTTTTTTTTTTTTTTGTTTTGTTTTGTTTTATTCTCACCAGAATAAATGCACTTACTCTATGGAGTGTTAACAGGATTAAAAAGATGTGTTGTTCCGGAGGAAACAGTGGGTCGAAGATGACCCGTTGCGGGGTGGTCTGCGGCTTGGCGGCCTTAGCGGCGCTGTCCACGGCCCTGCTGGGTCCAGCTTGGCTGCACACCGAGGAGAAGATTTCCATGCAGCATATTACTCCGTCTCATCATCTAGTTAGTGTTCGATTCATGCTGGGTCTTTTCAAAGTCTGCCCGAAGATCGTCAAGCCAGCCAATTACACGACTCGTGAGTACCTGCATGCTTTTCTTGCCTTGGCCAATTTCATTGAGAAGTGTTGTCAAATAGTTCGAGCGTTTGTTCTTGAGTGACTCTCCTGAGTATGCGATGGCGGAGTGAAATTTTGATATTGCGCGTCTGCCGTTATATTGTTAGTCAGTTGAATACAAACTTTTTGTATTGTTGAATATTTGCGCAATATAAACGACGATTCAAATTGCATTTTTTCTAGTCGTTCAAAAATGTTTGATGAAATTCGTAAAACGACAAACAAAAATTATATTTCGAGATTATTATCGAAATAAATCTTGCGTAAACATTAATATATGTGCAATTCTATAACAAGTATATAGAAGATATATTATTGAAACGTTAGTTCGTTTCTCTCTGAATTCAATAAAATGTTTTAATGATCATTATGTACATATCGTGATTAACTGTAATGAGCGTTTCTACAAACAGGCAGAACTTAAATACTTATGCTCTATAAATAACGAGATCTCTATCGCACTGTAATCCAAATTACATTTTGAATTTCTCATAATGCTAACGCATTAATTCGTACAATTTATTTGCAAAACATAAAATTAATTGAAATGATAACATCTTACCGTTTATTCAACGTTACAATTGATTTTCGGGTTGTAGGCAGTCTCTTGTTAACGGGGAATAAAAAATATCATTTTTCTATATCATATACAAAATATAACAATGACATTAATAATATTGATTTACAAAAAATGCAATATTAACTTCGTTGCTTCTTTTATTCATTTTCTATTCGGTAGAAATATCTCTTTCATTACGCATAAAATTGGCATTCCTTAGATATGACGAGGAAGTTTAATTAAAAATTATGGGAAGTAGAAAATATTGCAATGATCAATATATATCGTTCTAATTACAGCAAAGAATTTTTGTTTCTTTTTTCATCTGTTATTCTTTGTCTAACGCTAACATGCAATTTTATTATTAATTTAAAAAATTTGTTTTAAATATGAATTTTGAAAATAGGAAAACCGTAAATAACTGTGCCATCTGATAGATTTATAGAGCGATGACCGCTAACCTGCTTTTATTCAACTTTCATTCGATCTGAATGCGAACGAATTGTCAATAAAAAAAAAATGTCGAATTGATGCGGAAATGGACACTTTTTGGACACACGTTATACCGAAAAATGTTTGAGATATAGAGAGTAAAACCATAAAAATTTAATTTAAATTATCCTCTAGAAAATATCAGATTAACTTTTTATCAATGAAATTTGAAAAATATTTTACCCTTAAGCGGGTGATTTTTTGTATTTTTATTATACTACAAAAATTTCACTCGGAAGTCTTTTTCTATAGAGTCGTCGGACTCACCTTATTCAGATAAAGGTTAATAAATTCGTAAATAGAATTCCATTTGACCGCAGCAGTTATGGTCGCTCTCGCTGACGGGATTACAGTCCCTTTGGTACTATATCGATTTTACCTTATTTTTATTATTATTTTTTTTTATTGAAGGTCTGCACGTAAAAAGTTAGAGGGGAATAAATTATTAACCGAAATGTTATCAGCATTATTTGTAATATTTATTTATTAATTGACAATGCAAATGAAATTGTTGCAATGGTAAAGTTAACACGGAGAAAGGATTTTGAGCTTGTTTAAAAGAAAAGATTTATTCGCAGTTACGTCAGCTCGAATGCTAACGGGTCAACAACTTTACTAAAAAGATGTTTAAGAGTGAACATGTATTATTCATAAATATATACTTATCGACGATATTTACATTATAATATCATGGCAAGCAATTTTTCATTCTGCGGTTCACTAAGAAACATTAGAGTGAAAAAAGTATCGACATTCTCTGTTATATCGTATCCCATTTATCAACCGTTTTATAATGTCCTTGCATCGTTTGTCAATTTTTTGATAACATTTCACGTATGTCCCCGAGTTATCTACACTACACGTTGTGCATGTTGTGACATTTCTTATAATTTTTCCTATTAATAAGGATCAAAAAAAAAAAAAAAAAATCAGACAAAAAAGATCGTTAGTAATCGAAAAGAGCCATCCGAAACAATGGCACTGTTCTTCTGCAGTCCTCGAATCTTCTACTTAAGGTACATTCTTTTCAATAAAAAAGTGCATAATGATTCGGATAATGAGAGGTCGTTATTCTTATAAAAGTTTTCCCACGTAGTAAAGTTGTTATCGTTCACTTGACATATCCAATTTTTCATCTTTCAGTATTTAAAGTGATTTAATTGATTACAAGTTCAAGTTGTCACAATTACGGGCTATTAATTTTGCATCAAACAAAAAATTGTTTTCTCAATTCAATGAAAATGTGTGTCGCGTATTATTCAATAGACAGCAACCGATAAGAGTAAATTATGATTGAGAAATAATGATTACATTGTTATAGTTGAATGGCGATCTTTTAAAATTGAACTAATACTTGTGCAATAGTCGGACGAAGGTTTGTAAGGTTATAAGATATTTGAAGATAATGGTTTACGAAGTTGTGAGAGAGCTGAGAGATCTCGCAAGTTATGAACAGAAATGAGGGGCGAAAACAACGGGAAAACGCTTTTAAGCGCGCGGAAAGATGCGACCGTGTGGCTTCCTTGCTTCTCTTTCGATACTTATTCCATTGTTTTTCGACGGTTGCAGGTAGTTTAAGAGCGTCGCGACCGCTGGGACGAAAGCCACTCCAACGATGCTATCACCCTTATCTTTTTGCTTTCCTCGACCTCGGTGTACGACCACAAACCTGGACGATTGCCAGACGCGAGGCAAAAAAAGCAAAACACTCCTTTTTGCTACACCACGCTTTTTCGAGTATTTTTAGTACCTTTTACTGTAAAACCTTTTTCACATATAGAGAATGAAAGAATTTTCAAAAAGACATTCGTCAAAAATTCAAACATTCCCGAGACTATTACGGCGAGCCAAATATTTTCGCGCATAAATGCTGCTTCAATAATGTTACCGTGTTCATAAAGTGTTGCATGAGAAATTATAATTCACATTTCAAAATTAATATTAATACATTCTCGTTTGCCGGACAATTAAATGCTGGAATTTCGGTGAAATACCTTCCCTTTTTTTTTCATAAAAGATACTAATTAATAATAATAATGATAAAAAAAAAACATACAACCGTAAATTGTTCTCTGATGAATTATAAAAATTTAAATGTGCTAAACAAGAATAACGTTTTTCGAATTGTTTTAAAGCTCTATGACAATTCCAATAATCATTAACCGGGGAGCTTAAATCTGTAATGAATTTCAAACTAAATCGCATTACAAACTGATTTGTAGGAAATAAAAAGTCAGGCAAAAGCAAGACCGATTAAACCTTAACCATTAATCGCCGGCTGTTAGTTTTTTAACGAGGAAAAATTTTAATTAAATAATTGTTAAATTAACTGGCATTATTTCCAGCTGCAATTAAATAAAGATCAGTCGTGCGACAACGGGAACCAGAAAGGATGAACTTTATACGTCGAACAAAAGTGAATCAACAAAAGTTTCAAGTAACTTGTTCTCCCTTGTTTTCCTAAAGCTTATGGCAAAAATCGTTTAATACTCAGTCATCGACGCGTTTGTCGTGAATAGCAGACAAAAGCTACGCCTTTGCGACTGCTGCTACTTGATGTATTCTGAATTAATGCAAACTGCTAATGTTATGTTAATGCTTCTTACAATGGTATTAGTGGCTGTGGTGCGGATGCCGTAAATACAGGATAGAATAATCCTTCTCCGGTAACTGCTGCTCCTATTCGAAGCTTCAGCCTTACAAATACTCTTAGAATTTAACTTCTCGAATAATATGAAATTTATAACTCAAAGATACCGTCTTTTATTTTATTATTGGCACTTTTATTTATTTATTAATTCTTTATTCCCGCGTCAAGAGACAGGATTGAATTTCAGAGAACACTTTTTGAAGCGATGCTTTAAAGATATCTTTCTTCTCAATGATCCTCAATGGATTTTAATAATTCATTTGCCATTGTTCAGTTGTAAATTGAAATTCTTTATTATTGGTTTCTCGTAATGAAAATCGTATCGTGAATGATATTCGCACAAATGCCTCTTGATTAGCAGAAATGCTAACTGTAGCCTGATTACAATTTCTACTAGTGTATTTACATTATTACACATCATTTTATCATTTTCATTCAATAACTCAGTTTCATTATTACGAATGTTTCCATGGCTATTATTGTTAGTGTCATATTCATTTATAATATTATTTGCTTCGTAATTATCATTCAGAAATATTATCGTAATTCAACGACGTTTGTAAACAAATTATATCATCGTGATTAGAGTAATGTTCGTTTTACTATGAATAAGTTCTCGTAAATTTTAGAAACAGAACACATATTGGAAGGATTCCTTTATTATATCCATAAAAACATATCCTTTAAATTTTAACACACGCTGAAATGAACTGTGCTAAATAAATCTTTCATACAACACAATATCACAATCAAATATGCATAGTGAATTCATTTTTTATTTTTCGCTTTTATTTTCGTATAGTCTATGTTTGCAAAATGTTTCTATACTATGCTAACGAAATTATTCATGCGACAATTTATGTTTAAATAACGTTAAAGTAACATTGAAGCTATAAAAGCAGTCTCGATAATTTCGACTTTCTATTTATTTTAATTCAGACGAATTTTATTGGAAATAAAAACTTGTAACAATGATTCGTAGGTACACAAGAATGTTCGAAGATATTTTCAACAAAAAATAGAAAGAAAGGATAAAAAAAAAAAAGAAAGAAAGGATTTGCCTTCAAGAAGTCGAAAAATTCTCAACAACAGAGAAAATTGGTTTTCATTGCAAAATGTTGGCTTCTGTGTTATTTGGATCGCCACCGCCCATCCGCGGTCTCTGATATAGGAATTTGATTCTCATCGGCAGCGAGTTTGGTACGCGCGTTATCGAATACCGAAACCTGCGATATATTGCTCTTCGACCGACCGCTAATTCCACTCAACTCATTCGACAGTTATTTGTTTCAAGGAAACGTCTGGATTCTGCATTCACACTAGATTAGATTTTCGTTGCTCGAGAAATACTTTTCTTATTAGTTTCTGTTCCCTCTCCATAAAATATTATTAACTTTCCGTTCATTATACGATATATTCCAAGAATTTTTTTAAAAGTATTTTAATTTTCTCTTTTGGTTAGATTTAATTGGTGTAATTGGTGAATTAAAATACAACACATTTTAATGTGCGTATAATTTTTATTTCTAGTGTACAATTTAAAGAAGAAAAAAAAAAAATCATTCAACGTAGTTAGATGTGATAATATTTGAAAGCCATGAATGTAAACAGACATGGCTCAAATGAGTCTTTGACGAGCCTGAAGCTATCATTTCTTGTCATTTTGCTTCTGGCAACGACTTTCACCCTTTGCGAGTCAAATACCTTTGATCTTGACCATTCACTTTTCGGTATTTACATCATCATATAATATGTGGCAAAAATAAAACCTTGAATCCAAAGCACTTTAGGACGACAAACACTTGAGTTCAGAGAGTCCCTGTGTTAATATTAAATATTCATAAATAATATAATCCTGTAAACTTACACTCGAACATTTTTTAGAGGGTAATTATTTTCTTGATTTATTCATAGACAATTAAAACAATTTTCATCCCTCTAAACTGTATTTATACAAGTGTATATATTATTTTACTAATAATATTATTTTATTAATAATTTATCATTGATTTTATATTCCAGTTCACATTACTGATTAATATATTTCTACGTATTATTTGCAGAAAATATGGCATGTTTATGTAACTAAATATTATTAACGATACGAGTACTTTTAATTACAGTATTTAATTGTCGCACACTATCAAACAATGTGCTGTGTTCCTTCTTTGAAATGCACAATAATTATTCATGAATTCATTAATATAACGTTTTTGTTTTGAAATTATACTTGTTAGTTGTTTCACGTAATTAAGACTGTCAATCTATTGGAATTAAAGGACACGTGTGTTTGTGTCAACCCTCGTTTATATCAATGGTTCTTCTCATATCTATATAAGTACGTTTCCGCTTGACTGACATCGTCATTTACGTTCATCGAAAAACTGCCAACGTCAATTATGATATTTCAGACCTTTTAATTTGCATTTTGCAACTTTTGACTTAAAAACAAATTTTATCTTTAATTTTTCACACAATTGTCGTGGATTTATTCGAGCTATTTTCAGGTGAAAATTTTCATAAATTTAGTTGGTAATTAATAATGTGAATGGAATTTCTTTGCATGTGTTCGGGGAATGAACGTGATAAGGAATGGTGCAAGAAACTAGATTTAAATAATAAATTCATTATGATAGTAATTATGAATTGCGCAAGATAAATTAAATTATACTGTGCAATTTCACAGATACGAAGGAGCTAAATAAGAAGCTAAATATTTGAAGCACATTCACAATGAATACCTTCCATCACTTCCGGTTAGTTAACCCCCGTGTAAAGGCGCAACCTAGACTCAATTGCAATCTTGCAGCCTAGATCGAGATACGCGATGAGAATGCATGGTATCTTTGACGGTAAAACTTTCCTAGTTCGACGGAGTTGTGCAACAATGTTCCCTTGGAATACATATTTCCAGAAAAGAAACGATTGTAGAAAGACGTTTAAGAAGATATAAAACTGCATTGAGAAAATAACTTCTATTTACTCGGAAAATTCTGATAAATTTTCAATTACTTGGACAAAAATTAACTTAAGGCAACATCATTTCGATCAATTTATCTCCAGCGAAATAAAAAAAAAAAAAAAAAAGAACATTAACGCGATACAATCTCGTAGCGATTGTAATTATTTTTTCTAGCAAAAAATATTTGTTCGAAAATCTTTCTCTTTTATTTCAATGTTTGATTTATTTAATTTATTTGTATCACTTTCCTTAATTAATACCGTTTTCCTAACGCAAACAGTGGCTAATTTGACGAGAAGCTGAGGCAACCGAACTACTTTAAGCAGCAAAAAAATACGAGTGGTTCTGAGTTGTTTATGATGCCGTACAAAAAACCAATATTATCACGCATTATTAGAAACGAATACAACGGATATATCAGCAACGGTACAATTTAAACATAAACAAAAAGCGAATGTTTCACGTGTAGCTCGTGTGGCGCAACAGATTCTCTTATGATAATACATTTTCTCTGAAAGTTTTGTAGATGTTTCATTTACTCGATACGAATTAATTAAATTATTCATGCGTGGTTAGCAGCTCGTTAAAGCAACACTGATAAGCACAGTTATTGTGCATACACGTACCGCGAATTTTATATATTCTCCAATGACGTGTACTCCTTTCATTTAGATAATTCATAATGCGATACGAATTATGCATAATAATTGCGTTACCGCGAACAATAGTTTTGGAATTACATATTCTTCGATTATTTTTGCCCACGTTTCGTGAAGTGACGTGTGTTTATGAAAATTTCATCATTTTCACGCCGAATATTCGAGATACAAATTGTTTAATAATGCTATCAAAGTATTTAATTAGGTTTATTGATTTTCCAATTAATTCCTAATTTTTATTGCATATTCTTCCTGTCACAAATTGATAACTGTTCGTTCAATTTTATTTGTCATAATATTTATTCCACAATGTTAATTAGATAGAAGATTTTAACTTATTGGAGTAATTTCAAGCATATGTCTGACTATTGAAGAACCACTTCACTTGAAATCTGGCCTAATTTGTGTTGATATATATTTTCGATATTTAAGTACTTGATAAATGATTGGTTTTCGATTTATAAAAGTGACAATTATAATAAAAGTTTCCTGCGATTAAATGATTAACGTTTAAACTATTCGGTACAGTAGAGCCGTTTTAGAAAGTTCTGTTCAACGTATAAGGTTTAAAGGCCAGAAAGAGAACACGTTGGATTCGTTTGTACGTGTGGCATAGTACTTACACACGTGTGAGACAGAAACAATTCTAAAATTAATATGACTTTGGGAATGGAAATCGCCTAGCTCGACCCTTAAGAATTTATGTTTCGAGACAATTACGCGAACGACCGGCGGCTATCGCCTACGTAAATTCTCATTTCACTTTAATCGATCGATTCGACAGCCTGGAACTCGTTCTAATTATTTGTATGGAACAAAGTATTTAAACAATTCTATTTGTTCGGAAAAAAAATATACGCGATAAATATAGTTTAACGATGTACCATTTGATATTGTTGGTCTTGTTGTATAAATATAAATCTTTCTCGTTAATAAACAACAATGAAGATTACAGAAAATATATTGGGAGAACATTAATTAAATTTCATGCGCTTTTGGATGTAATTTGTATTTTATTCATTTATTATTGGCATTTAATTATTACAAAACGTTATTTGTTTAAACCAAAAATTACAATTAAATTGTAAATGGTTCGGCAAGATTTTCCGCAGTTTAATTTTCCTATATAAAAAAAAAAAAAATGATATCGTTCAATAAAAGCAAGACAAAAAAAATAAAAACTTAAAAAAAAATAAAAATAAAAATTTTTGCCTGCCTTATTTAGATCATAAAATAAGGTAGATTTTATTTATATAAAATTATTTATATAAAATTATAACAGTATTGAATCAATAGAAATGAATTAAATGAATCTCTACCAATTCTATTGAAGTATTATTTAATTCTGAACTACGTGGTTTACGTCGGTTGTTACTGTGAAGTTAAAATCGGTTTACTGGTCAGTCTTGTGATGTCGTGGTGATGTACTTGGTTAACAATTAAATGACTGACGTTCAATTCTTCAATGACGGAAACTATCCTATCAACGAGAATCTATGAGAATATCTTTGAGAACGTTAAATTTCGATCATCGTTCATGTATTTGACATTTGTGGCCATCCTTTACAATGTACGTGAGTTGTTCGTAATATACGAGTTGAGTAAGTTGAGCAAGTTTACGATAAAATTTCGTGAAGCCTAGAAGGTCTGCGTTAAGCTACGAGATTCTACGTGAAAGGAAGCTTCGGATCTACGTGTTTAAAACAGATTCAGCTAGTAGAAGCCGCGGGTCTTACAACGGTTTTAGATGCAAAATAACTAGCTCACAAGTGACGATACCTGACTGCAAGAGCTAAGAGCATAAGCTCCGTCATTTAATCCTCGAAAACTACTTGTCTCTTAATAAGTACTTTGAATTATCTTGGCATGTGCATATTGATTAGCTTCATTTACTTTACGATAAATAACTCTTAAAGTATTTCTTCAAATCATTTTTTCAAACACATTTTTAAAAATAGTAATGTAGTTCCAACAATGACAATAGTAATCATTATAAAAAGATTTACTTTATCATACGACGAGTAAAATAATAATAATAAAAAAAAAGAACTTAATAATCCTTATTTAAATCGTTATGAGGTAAGTTTATAACGACAGAGTCATGTTCATTAAAAAGACATAATAATGTTTATGTAGAATATTTTATCAATAGGATGTATCATTAAAGATTCAATAGTGGTATAAGCAAATGAACACGTAGAACCGTTAAAAATATCCTTTTTGTCAAAACGAGGAGAAAAGATGTTCGCTCCAGGCAAATTCTCGTATAATTAAGGAAACAAAAAATCGTGCCAAAAATTTATTCCTTCGGTAATGTTTTTTTTTTTTTTTTTTTTTTTTTTTTTTTTTTTT
>JABFQA010002493.1:0-11162 GCA_022817065.1 Probaryconus sp. ZL-2020
ACCTAACATCAAGGTGGTTCGCGTAAAAGACGTTCTTCCCTTTCTCGCGATCACGATCGCGATTCGAAAGGTGAACATCGCGGCAAGAAAAAAATCTTGCCGCGACATTCAAAAGAACGTCTTGATTATGTCTGACTTAAACCATTTTACACTACTTTCCTAATAAAATTAGGAATATTACAAGACCAACCGAGTGCCTGACTAAATCAATGATATATTACTTGAAGCAAGAAAATAACGTTACTTTTCTTTTTGGTAATTAAAATTTTTGTTTATAATTAAAATTAATTGCAGGAATGAAAGATGGGAAAATTCATTAACATAATAAATATGCTTAAGCCCGTGTCCCAATTTCCATTTAGCGGGCGTCTTCGTAATCCAACATTTCTAGTTGTATCCCCCGTCACTTTTTTTCCTTATGCCTTTTTTATTTCCTTGCGCATCGGATCCTTCTTGCTCCGTCTCGCGTGCGCTATAAATCTTGGTCCGAGGTACTCGGACCGAAATTACGTATGCGGGACGAGTCAAGTCGGACGAAATCGCGTTTGTTCCAAGCTTTATGGCCACGCCGAGTCGAATGGGACCGCGCACGAAGCGCTGGGAATTTGCTTCAATAGCAAATTTTCATGTTATTATATGCATAATAAAATTTGGACAGAGTATAGAGAAGTAATTTGTCTCTCAACTTTTCTCTCGGTTACGGATAAAGGATAGGCCAAAAGAAACGCCGGTTTAACGAGGGTCGAGATAATGCTGTCACGTCAATCAATTTTCTAAAGATATCCAGAAATTGTTTTGAGGTGAATTCATTTTCTTCGAGGGCAAAGTTCCCCGGGCGAATTCTCCGCGAAATTTTTCGTGTCTCTAAGGATTTGCAATTTTTCATTAATAATGAGGGAAAAAAAAATATTTACACAAAGAGAGAGAGAGGATAAGTTATGAAAAAAGGAACAAAAAAATTACTTTGAAAACGTTATAATTTTTATGGTTAATAAATTTTAAGTTTATTTTTTAGAAAGTACATATATATATATTTTTTTTATGAAACAAAATGTTCAGTTTCGTTAGTTTATTATGAAAAAAGTTGAAAAGAATAAGGGACACAATCTGACACAATAAAATAAGTCGCAGTGTTTTTATGAGATTACGTGTTATTTTTTTGTTTCGTTTAAAGCTCGCTCGATTCTCCGTTGTAACTGTACGCCACGATATCTGGTTGCAAAAATGGCACGCGCCTACGTGGCAGACATCACAAAAAAACATTGTCGAGTTACTTTGTATTTTTGTGTCCGGTAATAAGGAAGCAGGCACGTATGAAACGTCAAAGCAGGGAAGACTAACATCGCACCAGGGCGCGCATTCAGAGTCTTTTTACGTCTTACTTGTATTTGTATTTGTTACCTTTTTCTGCTTCATAACAAAGCGAAAAAAGTTCACGTTTCTCTGCTATTGATATCATTGTTTAATTTACGGTTTGCTGCTTCCTGACCTACTTTAACGCTCCTCAGTTTTGCAACAAACATTTTTAATCATAATAACATATTAAATATCATAATTGCGAATCTTTTTTTTTTTTTTTTATATAAACATTAAACTCAAATTTTTAATACGAAGAAGATAAATAATGACAATTAAGGGTTCCAAGTTTTTCAACAGATTTTATGTAATCTCATTTTTCACTTTTCACCACACAACTTGTATTATTATCGTTTACGTTTGGAGCCTTTCATGATTCATTACTTCTGAACTACTTTTATAATTAAAATCGTGTTTATGTACGATGTATATTTTAACCGACAATATATACCGTCAGTCGAGAATAATTTTTAATTACGTGTTAAGAAAATAAATTAGTTTATACATATATATTAACGTATAATTAAAAAGTGATTTACAGGCTTGAGGGTATTGCGCTCTTAGGGAAATGTTTTTAAAATTCTCAACGCACGCGATATTAAGATGTTTTTCATGCCCGCTATTAATTATAGTTATGGCTCTAATTCCAAATCAATTTCATCTTTTATAAACGCATTAATGAGCGAATAAATAGAATTTAGATTAAAGTCTTTCCATTGAGGGATGGATGAAAAAATAAAAAAGCAAAAAGTAGCAAAGTTGGATTAAAAATCTTAGGTGCTCACGAGCGCATCCAAAAGTAGTATAATGTGCGAGTTAAACAGACTGAATGCGTTTCATTATCTTATTAAACAGATTAATTATTTCTCAAGTGCGTACTTGAGATTGTTTGCATGCAAGTATAAAGGAGTTATCATAGGGCGCAAACACGAAATCTACATTCCGGCATGAAACCGCTGAAATTCTGTTTCGAATAAGCAGCATCGGGTCGAGTTACACATACGCGCGATTCTCACAATGGTTATCTTTCCGCGTTTGCGATTAGGCGCGCCAGAAAGCGCTGGGGGTTAATTGGATTAGGTTTCAATGGCGACGATGCATTTCGGTGTAGGATGGAAAATGCTTTGCCTACGATAGCTATCCACAGGTGGTCAATTAATTTACAGTGCATGCTTTGTACGACGTCGATTGATAACTTGCACGTGAAGTCTGTAACGAATACGTAACGATTTCACTAAGTTTGCCCCGTTAGACGTTTGCAATTCATCGCAGTTTCGTCTACCTTCAAAACTTCCCTAAGCCAAATTGAAATACTGACTGTTAACAATTCAGTCACTGATGAAACATTAACTATCTTTGCTTTGGAAATTAAAGAAATTGAAATTAATTACTTTTCAAAAAATTTTTTTATCTTTTTTTAAATCACTTTTATCTTTATTTCGAGACGCTGGAAAGAAAGGAACACATTCCCTCGCGCTCTTTCAAGGATAAAATGTTGGCTAAATTTTGGGGAATTACATTGAAAAGATAAAAGTAACTGAAAAGAAATTTTGGGAAAAAGGAGAAGGAAGAAAAAAAAATGTGAATAGGTGTCATTGAAGTTGGTTTACCAAAGAAAACAGGATTATCCAATAGTTTCCTCAACTACACTTTATGTTCAATACGTGTATATTGGTTTACATGGGAATTATTGGAGAATCGAACTGAGCTGTTAGTTGTAAAACACAAATGCAAATAGTTATAGCAACAAACTGATACTTAAATTCAAAATTTTAAATTTACGCTTTTATTTATTAGCGAAACCATATGACACATCAACCGTATAAAAAATAATACTTTTTTTATTCGTTACAATAAAAAGTATAATAGGGAATTTCATTTTGCCGAGTAAAATGTACATGCCCGAAAACGTAAAAGGAAATATGAATTTCCTTAAATAAAAATGGAAAAAGGAAAGGTTTCTCACTTGTAAGTGTGGGCATGACGAAATTTTGCTTTACACGTTACGCGGATTTGGGACGTTCCATTGATTGTCACAGTTCGTAAACCAGTGAGCACTCTTTTGGAATTCTCAGGATTATTATCTTGTCTGGCTTCGGAACGCAATTTCGACGGTCGTTTTAGCACCGGCAGTCTAACTTACTCACGATAATCCAAAAAAATTGTCGCATTCATTGCATCTGCATGCGCATTTTGTATGACACGAAAGAAGTCAAGCGATAATCCTCGGAGTTCTTTCTGCGACAGCGCATCCCTCCCATCTGCGACCGTACAACTGAAGATGAAGATGGGATTCATTCATCTTTCGCTTGCGTTTCTTGTTGCTTATTTTTTAAGATCCTCGCATCAATTTTACCATAGTCTTATTAAGTACGAATCCATATCCTTTACACAGTCAAAAGTTGAAATTTTATAGGACGATTCAGACGTTAAATCAAAACTTTGAATAAACATTTTTATATTTATCAGAGAATATCAGAAAATTGGATTAATAATTTATTAACGCTGATAAATCTTTCGAAAAGATAACGTTACAGACTCAAAGTTCCTTCGAAAGTACATGTTCCCTTTTTATCAAAAAGACAAATACGCGCGTAGCGCTTTACGGGCTTTTCGTGAATATCTTTGCATCTCAAACACTTTGCGATATTACTTCATGTGTTTCTTCTGATGTCGGAGCTTTAAAGGCAATAACGTAAAAGATATTAATGAACTCAAAAAGTCAGTCAGATAAATTGAACGTCAGCTCAATTAAAAATGAACGAAAAAAGAAAACAAAAAAACGAAAGATATCCGTTCCAATAAAAACATAAAACTCCTCGCACTAAATATTCCACGTGTGTTATTAAAATTGAATAACACTCGATGAATCGAGAGCCTCGAAAATCTTCTCCGCTAACATTGCAGGATCCCAGAGGGTTGGAAAGGCATTGCCGAGATAAACACGGAACGTATCATTTTCCCTCCGCGGATAATCCGCTTAATCCAATGGGAATTTTTATTGTCGCGTATATTATTCATGGGGGGGGAGTATATTTTTTCGTCGCGAGTCCTTGATTCGATTGAACGATACACCGTTATTTACTGTTATGAAAAAGGTCGCCTCGTCTCACACGCGCCATACGTGGGGTCATATTTTCCAATTTCGCGCGGCAAATTTAAAGGACACTTTTTAGATCCGGGGAATTGCCGAGGCCTAAAAGCTTAGCAACAATTTGAACCGCCGACATATGCGAAGTCATTCATAAAGCACAAAATCTCAAGCGGCGATTACATTAAATGCGTAATCCGATTTTTCGACTTAATATATGACATGCGAATACCGTGGTTATTCTTTACAATGCGGGGTAGAAGAGGGAGGGGGAGGAGGGGGGCGAAGAGAGGGATGGTTTGCGAAACAACAGAGAACTGCTCGAGGGGGTGGCCGAAGGGGGCGAGGTAACGGGAGGCGAGGGCGGGTGTATGTCGAGATGCGTCTGTGAAATTCAACCAAGCTGTTCCGCTGGTAATAATGGACGAGAGGCAAGCGTTGAAATGCAAATTAGAGAGCGGGTCGCGGACAGCTTGATACATGTGCGGGATTGTGGTTTCGCGCGACGCACACGTTACCTATATTCCAGGGAATAAAGGAGTTTGCTTTAGAGTTTTGCAGTATAATGTCGTATACGTGTTCCGCACGACGAAAATTCCGAGGTTCGCGCACCTGAAAACAACTGCCTCGCCACCCTCTCGTTACGAGCGCGTTGACTGGTTGATGCAGTTGCGAGCTTACCACGCTCAAGAAATCCACCGCAATAACGATCTTTTTTGCCGGGGCAACGACGCTCTCCAGTTAAAGATCCTCGAATAACTCTTTAGTCCCCCTTTAAGGCGGTGCCACCGACGTTCTATTACCGACCGAACATTGTTCTTGCTTTTATACAGCGATAAAGATGTTGTTTGATACGATTAATGCACTTAATTTTATTTTCGTTTTTTTTTTATAAAATCTTTTTTTCGGAAAAGAATTTACAACCAAAATCTTCATCACTTTCGATGGTTCGTTTTTGAGGACAACGTTCCAAACCCTTTGGGGACATTTTTTCTCAGAGCGCCACATGTTTTGGGGCTTGATGGAATGACCAATTATCGCGTGAAATTTACGAGGGAAGAATTTCCCTTCGCGAATCCTTGCGAATCAATAGTGACCGTCTCTCGTCTTTCCAGTTCCTTTCCATAAAGGTGGCGACATTTCATTCTTTTAGCGACAGTCACGTTCATAGCCATCGTTTCCTCAATGGCCCATTTTTCTTCGCTCATCTGATGCCATCTATCTATTCATCGGAACGCGTCCATCCATCCTTCCTTTTCATCTCGTTAACCACTTATTAGGTTTTATATTGACGCCAGGAAGCACATCATTCCAGTCATCCCTCAACCCTTTTTGGCAACCTCCACAATTTCTTCATCATTTTCTTGCTAGGATGGAGCCTTCATCTTTAACATTTACATTGTCGATCATATTTCATTTCTATCTATTCCTCTTTGTTGTAATATTGATTTATTTGGGACGTTTACCATTATTTTTTTCTTCATTTGCAATTTACATAATTATACAGAAAATTGTAAAAGCAATAAAGCGAATGGCTGTTATATCACTGTTTGTAAAATGATATTTTTTTACACTGAAAATGAGTAGAAAAATAATTATGTTATAGACAATTGCATAAACTAAAAAAGAGTTTTAATTAATTTTTTCATAATTGCGTTCTCATCATTAAGATCTTTATGATAAAAAAAAAGAGAGTACAAAATGTTTTTACGTTTCACTTGAATTGTTTTTATTTAATTATGGGGTACTGAAAATGTGAACAAAAAAAAAGATTAATTCTCTGAAATATTGCTTGAATTTTGTCAAGAAAGTTTACGTTTGTCAGAATAAATTATTCAACGATAATGCTTCCTTCGTTTAAATGCGACGATGATATCTGAAGAGTGCGTAAGCTCTGCCGTTCGTTTTGTTTAAAACGAGAGAATTCGTGTTTTATATTTTCATAATATTTTCATAATTGTGTGCCAACGTTACATACGTGTTCGCTCGTAAACTTGTGTATCGATTTATGGTAAATAACAAGCACTTGGACAACGAAAAGAGCACTTGAAATATCGCTCAGACGGGACCTTTATTTCATTGTAATATCTCCCGGCAGATTAAAATTTGTAGTGCGCGTCGTTGAAATTGATACGTAAAAAATGACACTGTAACGGAAATGAATATTTTATACGTAACTGTAATATGGGGCCGAGCGCGTTTTGGTTGTCGATGATTTCGCGACAAATCTCAAATCGAACGACAAGGTATTTCAAATTCAACGTTTCAATTTCAATTTCAATGTTTTTATATGATTGAAAAATTGAAATGCCGACAAATTAAACAAATTTTAATTAACCATTTAAATGACGTTGTTAATTGAAAACTAATTTTGTCGCGCAAAAAGGTTTTTAAGGAGAAAGGAAGCATGTGAATAATTTTCCATCGTCGTGGTACTGTCTGTTAGACATTTATCGGGAAATTATTTATCTGATGTTTTAATTGGATTTTAAAATTTTCCCGAATGTGAGGTGGAATTGACGAAGTCTTATCTCCTCGAGTGCATTTTGATTAATATTTGTATGTGTGTGATGTCGTGTTTTAGGTGTATTACCTTATTTTTAGTTGACGTTCATTGGAGTTTATAGAAGGCCTGGTCTGGGGAAAGAACGCGGTGCATCGCTGTCAAAGCGAAGATCATAAAACGTGGAAATTTAGAAGTCACTTGGTTCAGGGCGATGTTATTTTACGTTAAGTTTCGAAAATTAAAAGATGTAAACATAATATATTTTATAAAACATCATGAGCCACTCGCAGTATAAAATATTTCTAAAGAGCCACTCCTGAATATAAATCAACGTGATATTTTGTTTGCAAAATATTTCAAGAATTAACTCAGATTATCTATAAAAGAAAAAAAAAGAAACATTAACGTACCAATTTGACGAATCTTGAAAAAAATTTCTTTTTTTTTAACTTATCCCGAATGAAATTTTTTGTGCATCCGTTTGATCGGTTTTGATGGAAAACGAATGTCTCCGAAGCCAAAAGGGGACGGCCAATTTTTTAACGAACGAAGCCGTAGGAATTTCTTGCTGAGGTTTTTTTTTTTATTGCGGTCAATTGAAGTTACATGGATCGTATGGGCCATCACCGGAAGTCGATCGTTCGGCGCAACGATTAACCGCATATACACATGCACCGGATCGCAAACTAATCCAAAAGAGTAGTCGCGTAATGGCAAAGCGGCAGGCGAGCGCGATAAATCAGCTAACCAGGAAAGAATTCACTGTCCAATACGGAAATCGGGAACTCCAGCCGGAACTCTAATGCCAAGCGGCTTCCACATTGCGTTACCATAACAATAAATTCAACGAGAAGGAAGCGAACTCGACCGGGTGATATTTTCTACTTCACAGATTGCTTCATCGCGTTATACCGTCGTCGGCCCTTAAGACCGCTTCGAGGCAAACCGCTATCTGCGATTGCATTGTTTGCAATACAGATATTTAATGAATTCATTGCAAATTGGCCCATTCGCGCCATTTATCGGATCCCGTTTACGGGGAAATAATAACGCTAGGCGTTTTACGATTTTCCCTCGGAATAATATGTCTTAAAGCGCAATTACATTTTTCATCATCTTCATACGGTTAAACTCGATTAATAAATTTTTGCCAATAACGGCGAGACGAATTGTAAACGAAAAGACTCAACCGACGACAATCAAGATCATTGTTTTCACGAGAAAGTAATGTAATTAAATTTAATAAATATATCTTACTATTTTCTTTTATTTTTTATTTTTGATAATTACATCGTTTGTAATTCTTTTTAATTTATTCCGCAAAATATATTAGTGAAAGTTATATCGGGAAATTTAATAACGCAGTTTCATCTTGGTTTGTAGCATAATTTAGTGTACCCATTTTTGAAAGAAAAATATTAACTTTAGAGAAATTTGCTTTAATATATTGTTTCTCAAGAGGGAAATGTAAAAGAACATTATTAAAATTAATTATTTAGACTTAACTATTTTAATGGAATAAAGATTCACCGTTGAATACAGTGCAAATTAAAATTCAGTTTGCATCAGCATCGTTTTCAAGAGGCACGAGGAAAAATCGTAATTTTCTGGGCGAGCGGAGAGATAAAAAAAAAATCAAAGAGAAGACAAAAAAAAAAAAAAAAAGAATTCTTTGTTTAACAAAACTCGCGACCCAACAATGCGGCAGCAATTGTTTGCCTAAAATCTCGTTTCTGGATCGCAGCTGCTTAATTTTCAAATTAGCTTTCAGGAGATCTTCCAATAACTTTTCCTTCAACTTTTACACATCGCGTTTTGATTGGTTTAATTTTTTTACGTTTTTAAACTAACTTGAAACGATTTATCGACGTCTCTGAAACGAACCTTTCATTTCAAAGGTTCTCTATCTTATTACAAGAATTAATTATTTCTCTTTGAAAATTACGTCCAAATCTTTTTACCAACGGAAGGAGGTGAAAAAAAAAAGGAAAGAAATTTTTCCTTTTCCACTATTCCGATCGAAGGTGAAAGCGCGTAATTTTCTCGTTCATTCATCAGCCGAAGACAATGCCAGTTTTGGATCAATCTCGCGTCATATTTTCCTGTAACCGAAGTAACCGAAATTTGGTAAAATGGTTTACGTGGATATTGCGATGTGCTGATAATGCACCTCGCCCTGCGATACGGTGCTCTGAAACAAGCTCGTTTCAACCCTGTAATCGAAAGCGTCTTTCCCGAAGGGGAAGCGCGACGAGGTGAAACGTAAAATCAATTAAGCGTCGTTACGACCCGCGACGGAACAAGCTTTTGGGATAATGGGATAAAAACGTTTTATATTCCACTTGTATTGGGGACAATAAATTATTAAGATCGGTTTGAAACTTTCTTTTTTGAACGCGCAACCGAAGTCTGTTTAGTCGACCTGAAAATAACATTAAAACAAAACACATCATTTTTTATCTGTATAAATAACCCATAGAAAAAAGTCAACTTTCACGTAACTGTTTGATAAAGAAAATAAAAAAAAAAAGATTTATAATGTTTCTACATTTTAATAAATAGATATTCTGAATTCCACGACGAAATCTCTTTGAAAGGCTTTAAAACAATATTCAGTTAAAATCCATTGAAATCCACAGTGGCTGAAACTGGGATAAGAATAACCCGCGTTGGGAAAATACAATTTCCGGAAAAGCCACGGCGCGGGACGAAACGGCAATTCATCGCTTGCAATTATTTCCGCAGACGTGGAGGAAAATAAAAAGCCTATCGCGAGCGCCACGACAACGGCCGCGTGTCCATTGATGTCACATTCTAAGTTACATTAAGCCGGAAATATTAGAAACGAAAATTCAGCTTTGGGATTGAAATGCAGATGTTGCTGCAACGCCGCGAGTACGAAAACGTGAAATACGACCGCTTATTACGCCTGGCATATTTCACGACACATTAACGTATTATGTCGTTGTATGCGGGACAAAAAGCACGTTTGCCCGTCAGCTTTATCAGACGTTGAGTCTCTGCTACCCTTCTTTGTGTGTCAACATAATGCCACTTCAGCCGTGCATAACCTCTCTTTCTCTCTCTCTCTCACTTTTGGTGTACTCGACTCCTTCGCGTCTCCACGCGCCCTTACCCTCTTCATCCCTTAGCGTCAGTTTTCCTTTCCCCCGAGCAATCCTCTTCTCTTGCTTTACACGTTATACCAAAACCTTTTCGGCGCTTTGCGCTTTGCACTTTCTTTGCCGTCTTTCGTTACCTTATAGCCATTTTAGCAATTTGCTACGCGGGATTATATTAAGGCGATGTTAAAGCGAACAAATCGTCGAGACTGGTTATGAGCGAAGATTAGGATTGCGAATGTGTTTAACCGCTCTCTCTCCCTCACACTCTTTCTCTCTCTCCCAACTTTCTCGAGTCTAGACGCAACTAGTAATAAACGCGTTTTCCCTTACCAGCGCTGTTATTTATTCGATGCTCGAGCTTTAAGATCATAGAGAATTACAGACTCTGCTGTTTTGTAATTATATTAAAGATTGAAGCGTCTTGGCAAACAAGCTTCTTTTCATTTTTAGTTGTAAATGAATTCTCGGGCATCAGATTAGCTTGCGATAATAACGTCATCATCCTTAAGAAAATTGTACCTTAAACATGTCAATTTTTTTTTTTTTTTTTCAGTAAATACATAGTTATCGAAATTTCTAAATGGATACGATTTTGTTTTGTAAAGATTATTGTTGGATATACTGTTTTGTCAACGACGTTTAAAATGTATAAAAAAATATATATCGCTAAAAGGAGTTAAATTACGAGATCTTCCCGACTGTTCTTGTGCTGACAACTGTGCGTCAGCAAACGTTATACACAAGAGCCATCCGAGTGCTTGCAGTTCCAAGTTCTAACGCCATACGAGAGCTGCGTATATTTAAATTTCAAATTATAAGGAAACTTTTATAAAATTCCGAGGACAACGTATCCCACTAAAATGTCATCAACTTTCAAAGTTTCGCGCGAGAAGCTAAACAAATAGTTTTCCTCGGGAACAATTTAAGTTCATTTAACACCGCAACCATCGTGAAAATAATTTTTCGCAACTCGAGCCCAAAAAGTGCCCTTTTCTGTACTGTTTTTAGTACTGAAAGTAGTAAATTGCAGTACAGTACAGAAAAGTAACTTTTCTGTACGCTAAACAGTACAGAAAAGTAACTT
>JABFQA010002494.1:0-11161 GCA_022817065.1 Probaryconus sp. ZL-2020
GAAAGAAAAAAAAAAAAAAAAAAAAAAGGAAAGAAAAAGTTTCTCTCCTCATCGCGCCTAGTCGATTGAGGAATTCTCATGGCTCATTGTGTATCGATCATAAAGACGACAATCTCTCTCGGTTCGGTTGATCGTCGAGTTCTCCCTTGTAGTTGTAAATCCCACGTACACGAGTCGACCGCGTGTTGGTCGTGGTAAAACCAAGCCAGGAGAATGTCAGGGCGCAACCTTCGCGAAGGTGTCGTCTCCTCTTCCCTGTTCCCTTCTCGTCTCGTCGTTCCTCGTCTCGTCCTGAAAATCCTCGCGTGCTCTCTTCGTCAGCTAATGGAATTACTTTAACGCAATGACACAGCGATTACATAATTGCGGGGCCACGACACTCGCTGGCATTGACTGTCGTCGAGCAGTCTTTACGTGCGTTCCTCTCGTCTCTCTGCTGTTTCTTTTATTTGGCGTCGTTCCTCGTCAGGCACGCCCGGAATGACGACGCAAAATGTAATATGAGAGCATTTCGTATCGCGGAGACAAATGACGAGTCAAGCCAAGATTAACGATCTCGCTAATAATTGACGCAGCCTATCCAACAAAAATGCTGATTTCTGTGATACGATACTTTTTGTCATCCGTCGAGTGATTTTTCGAGTCCGAGACCTAATGACTCGGAATATCCATGCACGAATACGAAATTGATGTTTTTATAAGAAACATCGATTCGGTGGGTTGGCTCCGACAGTGGTGCCATGATAAAGCAGAATGGTTTCTATTAGTGATTAGGTGATTTTTGTGGTACACAATGTCGAAATCAATGTGAATGGAAAGACAGTCTGAACTATCTGTCATAGTTAAATATAAGCAACTATATTGAGTCACTTCGATCACAGTTGCGTCAGATAGTTAGGTAAATACTTACACTCAGAAAAATGTTTGGTACAGTTAACTAAATTTTGTTTCAGTTAACAAAATTTTTTGTTTAATATAGTACCGACTGAATGTTTCATTAAATAAAGCAAATTATTGAACTGGAAGATTTCATTGAGTAATTTTCAACGAAATTCACGCAACCAAATTTTTGAAGTTAACTATAATACATTTTTGTCTGACTGTAGATAGTTAGATTAATAGATAGATCAGTCACAATCATCTGCATCAGTTATGGTATACAGAGATAATAATAAAATCGTTTTAACATCTTTAAAACGGTAACAAACCGATTTCTGAAAATGTTGCAAACACGCAACAACGGGAACAGATGACCATTGCGATTTCTAGTTAGATAAATAGATAGATAGATAGTTAGATAGTCACAACCATCTTTGTATACCAGTTATAGTATACAAAGGTAATAATAAAATCGTTTTAAAATCAATAAAAAAAAAACGATTTCTGAAAATGGGAAGACGTCTTCGACGACGCACGAGCATCGATATTTGACTGAACCGACAATACCGATTCCCTCGTAATTTAATCGTCATAAATTTCCAAAGTGCTTTTATTCCAAACGCCCACGGTACGCAAGCAAAATTATATGCTTTTTGCGATGAGCAAACTTGTGTTTTTCGCACGCCGTGGAAAAACACTTTCCGGTCCGGCGAAATGAATGCTTCGATACGGTTTGATGACAGGCGTTTACGCAATTAGTGTCGTTATGTCAAATATTATTAATCCAGACGGCGGATCACTTTCGTAGCGTTATAATTCACGTGGAAGGAGAAACGTCGTTGCGCGATCACGCGTAAAAGTTTATGGCCCGAGACGGACGTCGCGTCATATTGCAAGCACCGAGGAGACCTCGGGTAATCGATTCGCGGTGCGCGCTTAATTTCACGAAAATTGCACGATGGATAAGACACCTTCGTGATCGCGCTGCGCGAAAATAAGTGGCTCTAATGATTGTAATCCCGCGAACAGGACCGGCCCCGCATATGGCGCTCTGCGAGCAACCGACGTTGGCTCGGTTCTGCCTTCGCGAAAACAAATATTATACCGCAAATGCGTAATAACAATATTTCAAAGCGTTTCTCCTCTCGACGGTAATTTTATCATTTTGCATTGCGTTATATAAATAGGCTCGCGTCGGTTAAACCTTTGTCATGATGATGGCACTTTCAGATTTAACTGATTTTCATTTTTCTTGTCTTGTTTTTTTTTTTTCCAAATCGGTTCACTTCCCTCGTTGGTAATAGAAATTTCCGCGATCAATTTTCGCGAGATTTGCGAACTAAAAAATGTTATCGATAATCTGGAAACGTTACTTTAGATGCAATGGATTATGTCGAAATACAATGAACGCACTCTTATTTCATCGTAATGAGGATAAATCCAATTGAGTCCGTCGCTTAAAACTTCATATGCCAACGAGCACAATCAGAAAAGATTATAAAAAAAAAAAGAGCGTGACAATAAACAATGAATCAATTTTTATGATCAATATTTCACGCGACCTCAAAATCTATTAACGTGACGTTAAATCAAAATAAGATGTATAATCAGACGAGACTTTTATATACCGAACTGATCATGACCTTGATCAAGCCATAATCGTGTGAAATAATGCCGCAGATTTTCTCTTCATTATATTCGCAATTGCAATCGAACGATTATTTATTTAACGTTGTATCGAGTAATGTTAATTACATAATTGACATTTATATTCTGCGATAGTAAATTGTTCGTACGAGCAAATAAGAATTTGCGCCCATAAATTGTCAATTCAATTGTAATCGATGAAATATCGGATAGAAAAGAAACCGATTTCGTTTGACTTACGAGACAATTTATTTTCAACAGTGACTTTTGTATAAGAAAGTATTAACTCGATGAACGTTGGTACATTATAATCTGCGATACAATGATTCTGTACTGTGTAATAAAAGTGTAGGAGAAAGAGAGACGAGTGAGGGAGGAAGAACGACTGTGTTCCGTAACGTGGCATTTAATAATGCCGAAGAAAGACAGGACGATGTTGGCTCTGCCAAGTGACCCTGTCTGAAGGCGCGACAAAATTACGATTAATTCGCCAGGCTGTGACGAATGACTACTCGACTACGACGACATTGATATTTTAACTTTCGCTGTGACTTTTTTTCCACGAGATTCCATTGTACCAAAAAATGGTATTGATTAAGCTCTGACGATGTTTCAAATATCGTTTAAATATCAAAATGGTGACGCAGTCTTAAGGAAAAAAAAAAAACATCAATGCCATTTCATTAATAAATAATCCGGTGACAGTTGTATTTGTAAGAATCATAACGATATTTGTTCGCCAAGTGATGCTTAAAAAATCTTGAACAAACGAGAAGTGAAAGAGATTTGAAGTAATTTTTCTGCGAGAAACAAATTTTGATGCATTCGAATGTAAGTAATTACGGTGTCAATCAACTGTCAATGTACCAGCATCGTGGAAAACGATTGTGGCATGAGCATTGTGCTTTGTTGTCTTTACAGAATCAAGACGGCAGTGTGATTCAGCCTTGTCGGCCGAAGCATTGTCTTCTTCTTCATTACAAATCGACTTTTGATGAATTAATACTCTGTAATTAAGGAAAACATTTTAAATGGTTCCGATGCAGACGTACTGGTTTAAAAAAAAGGTCCTTAACTCAATGTATGAAATCGAAAGTTTTCCAATTATTCGTCCTCTAAAGTAAAAAATATCCATTTAGAAAAATCTATCGTTTGCCAAAACTAACAAATGGAACAAATTAAATGAATTGTTTATCCAATACGGTTCCGATGTTGGCAACCAATATTGGCCCAATACAAAACATTGTTACATCTGTATCTCGGCCCAATCTTGGCGGCCAAAGGTTTACCAACGGTAGCCGATATCGGACCAATGTTAGGCCAGTTGTATTTTTCTACTGGATGTATCCAGTAGCGTCATTAGCGACCGTCAGGCAAAATTCTGGAACGAGCGCGCGGGTCACCTTTTAAACGCGCAAGACGGAAGAGAAGCCGTAATGATTTATCGTCGGCTGCTCGTTATCGTGAAAGCCGAGCGAACGCCGCCGCCGTCGACATCGCGGACGACTGACTCTGGCGCAAGATTTCAATCGAGAGAGAGAGTGAGAGAGAGAGGGAGAGAGGGAGAGAGAGAGAGAGAGATGAGCAATCATCGTGAAACGATCGAGGTGTAATGCACAGCCTGCACTTTACTCGAGATCCATCACACGATATCGATTTTATGCCGGACGATTATTTTTGGACGACGTTGCCGAAGGAAACTTCAGCCACGTTCGGATTATTTATTGTTTCGCGTTGATACAGGCGCGAATTATGTATCGAGAGGATGTTTCTCGAAATGTCACGAAATCACTTTAAAGAATTTTTATGTCTGGCTTCTGTCGTGATGATGGAAAAATGTGTATCATGTAAATACGGCGAAAAGTACACGATTTTCGAACAGACCGAAACAACAAATTGAAAAAAATTTCTGCACGTTTATATGGTAAATAATAATAATCATGACAATAATAATAATAATAATAAGATTATTGTCAGGTTATTAACAGCTTGAGAATGTCCATTTATTTAAAATTCTATTTTGTAGTAATTTTTAGCGAACAGTGTCTTAGACAGGAGTTAGTTTTTATTAAATACCGGATGAGCTAATTAATTCAATCGATATCCTACTAATTATCATCCACAGGTAGATTAGAATTTGATAGTATATTAATTACACTATCAAATTAATTGTAACCTGATGATTTCACTTTAGTTCAATTATATTTACAGCGCTGATGAATTGTAATTATATAATATCACGAAAATTATACATGTATATAAATTGAGTAATAATTTTGCTCTTAACGAATCCCCGTTCCGAACAATACCATATCAATAGACTTATCTAATAAACAATAACTAATTTAATTAATTATCTTCACTATCGTACGCTGTTAATAATTGTCTGTTTTGAAATGTGTTCAAATTTCAATATAGTATCAACATTTTTCGTCTCTATTAACGATTGAAAAATAATCCATCAACTTTAAGAAAAGAGAATAACTCTTCTGTGACAAAACTGACAACTTTAAATAATGAGGGTTAAACTTAATTCGCGAAAATTTTTCCAAAAAAAAAAAAAAAAACGATTTTTAGAAACAACATATCTTTAGTAATAAATGATAATAGTTAAAATCAATCTGCCATCTCGTGGCTGTCAATATTTTATTCAGGGTAAATCGAGAAACGTCATTCCATTAGATTGAATACATTGTGGTGCCATCCGAAATGTAATTTATTTGCCGGGCAAAGCATGCAAGTAATTTATTATTCATTATGCAAAACGATGATAGAATAATTAATATTTTTAACCTATCCGAAAAAATGATTTATGCGCACACCTGTCCTGGATCTTAATTCCACGGCACCTAACTCTCGAAACCCTCCCCCTCTCTCCCTCGTCGCCTCTTTCTATTCCATCCACTATCTTCCAAGTAACTCCCGACTCGACTTCCCCCCGGCTATATCACGATAGCGATATATCGCAAGAAATAATCGATCGCGACGTCCTGTAGGTAGCTCTTGACCATTGTTCTTGCTCGCTCCAGTACCTAAATGGTAGGTCGGAAGATAGCTTAAGAAAAATAGTCTTGTCCTTTTTTATCGACCTGATGTATCTTTGTCTCCCTCTAGTAAGATGATAGATATTAAGTCTCGTAGTATGAGAGCTCAAAAAACAAAGTATCTGTTTGATGTTGAAAATTTGCCTTAATGTTTTGGAATCGTCGCAATGAAATGGCAAATATCCAATAGCTTTGTGGATATTGAAATTGAACAACATAATGAAAATAACAAATTCCAGTCCGTTAAAATCCTCGGTTAAAGTGGACGGAAAAGTAATTCTAAAAACAGAATCAATTGCACGTCAAAAGTCGAAAACCGAAATATTCATAATCAGTCGAAAACGCCCGATGGAACGTACCGCAGGAACCTGACAATGTTTTAATGAACATATCAGAGCGGTATGAATAATTCATGATGTTTATTCTTCTGAAGCGTCCCGACAGCGGCGTATTCATTTTTTTCTTTCCACTCTGACGCGGCAATCTCGCAATGATGAACGAAAACATTTTACACCATTATTGCAGTTCCCGATGTATAGTTTCAGTGTGTCTGTGACTTTAAGAATTTTTTAGATTTTATTTAAGCAGCCCACTTGAAACTGAAACAATACCAACAATCTTCGAATCTCTCCGTTTCCAATTACGTCGATATTTTTGTTTGCTATCAGTAACGCTACACTGATAAAAATATGACCATAAAATTTGCTATACATTGTGGCAAACTGATACTATAACTCAAAGTTTGGAAAATGTGCTAAAGGATATAGAAGAAAAAGTACCATAAATGACAGTAATTTTTTTGTTTATATTTGTCTATTAATTATCCAAAAATTTGCCATATTTATGGTAATTTTTGTCTTTGTATATTGTCTTTTTGTATTCTTTAGCACATTCTTTACCATAATTTATAGTAAAATGTCCATAGCTCCTATAATACGAAAAGTAGAAAATTCTTTAAACATAGAATTGGATCAAGAAAGTCGGGTACTCAATACAAAAGATAAAACACCGTTGACGAAGTATTAATCTGTAAATAATAATGAAACTGTGGTTTCGCAAGCCCTTGGAACGTGGTATTACAAGCCGATATGGGGAAGAAGGAGCAGTAACTCGAGCCAAAGAAGAACACGACGGTATCCCGCGGAGACGACAACTAGCCTGCGAGCTAATCACGTTGCTGGCTGACGTTCTCGGTTCGTCGTTAACCGAGAGTCCTGCTCGATCTAATCCAGCAAAAGATGAGAGAGAGAGAGATAGAGACAAGACGAGAAATAACGTTGATGATAGAACATAGGGAATTGGAGAAATACGAACGAAATCTTTTTCCTAAAACACATCGAACCGATAATACATCTGCTGAAACGAAGAACCTGTCATTTCAAAATTACACCGCTCTAAAAAATATTATTCATCGTTCAATAATAACGTCCTCTTATGAAATTCTACTTAACATAATCTTATTCCAATTTTCCCAAGTGGATTTTTCACTTTCAGTTGTAGTGTTCAGTTTCTGTCAGTGGACCACTTTGAGAAAAAAGCTTGTATAAAAATTACCATACTTTATGGGAAAACAGTCGAAACGAAATAAGGTTAGGAGATTTTTACCATACTGAATAGTAAATTTTCTCCAATGGTCACATCTATTGGAGAGACAATGACGGACAATAGGATTTCTATGAGACAATGAGTCCGAAGAAAGGGGATAAATTTTAATTTCAATTTTATCCTTCTTTTTCGATGCAAAAAAAAGGAACGGAGTCACGTCCGCGAGCGATTTTCCATTACGAAAGATGCGCAAGGTGTACTCGCGATTACTGTGCGTTGACGTCGGCATTAGATTGGCCGCGTTGGCTCTTTTTTACGTCCGCGTCATTCCTTCTCTCGCTCGAACGTCGTTCGCTTCTGCTTTTACTTCCTCCACGACGAGAGTGCCTCTCCTTAATTCCCGATCGCGAGTTAACGAGACATCGCCGCTAGCCGTTGGACAAGTAAATTACGCGAGTTCTGCGGAGCGATCCCAAGGTCCGCTAACGGCCCACCGTTAGGATTGCGCTCGAACGACCGACCGGCAAAAGGCAAATCGCAAACACCGAGAGCGATTCGCTCGCGAATTCCACGCCGGGAATATATATATATACTGCGTTGGCATACTAGATTTCGCTTTGTGATACTATTTTTGTTGAGAACAGAGAGACAGGAGGAAGATGGAGAAAGACAGAGAGGAAGTTGGAATGAAATGAGAATGAGATTGGATTATATATATGTAAAAAAAAAAAACAAAAAAATATCGCAGGCGGTAGGACAGTGAATTTTTTTTTTTTTTTTTTTTGCAAACTTTGCAGATTGGAATAATATTCCCTGACTCCTGAGGTTGAGCAATAATTATTGATCATTGATTCCGGTTATTCCATTAACATTGTAGTGATAATAAACATAATTTAATTATGTGTATTAAAAATGTTTGTCGAGGTTGGATTTTAATCAGGGGAAATTAAGAATCGCATAAGTAACAGTTACTTATACGTGAAATTTATGTCTGCATAATTTTCGCTCTTGCAAAATGTTCGCACAGCAAATGTGTGTGCTAACATAACTTTATTCAGGAAATAATAATTAAATCCATTACGAATTTTAATTGATGACGTTATGTATATTTTTCATTAGTCCAATTAAGTATAGATAAAAATAGTCAAAATATTTGAACTGAGAATTTATATCCGATCCCAGGAAGCATATTTAACGTTATTTTTAGATTATTTATTTTTATTGCATAATCAAATGTTGTAGGTTAGTGGAAAAGGGAAAAGTTACACTGAACCAGATTTCACGAATGTATGACAATTTTCTTTTACAGCATATACAAATTTATTATTCAAAACAAAAAAAAAAACATTGTTAGGGAAAAATGGGGAATCTTTATCAAACCAGAAAATTATTATACAGAAAACATTAAGCAAATACATAAATTTTCGTATTGAAACTGTTAATTGAAAATGCAATTTGCAAAAAAAATGTTGGGGTAGCAAATTCAATCGTAACGCCTGACGCAACGTTCGTGAAAAATGTTACACCATTAGCCGTTAGTTTAATTGGCCCATATTTAACGAAACAGTCAATTCAACTTTGACATTTGGTACTGTCTATTAACGCAACTTATAAAATCGCGTTAATAAGTTATTGGGCATTAAATGCTCAAAGTCGCGGCAAAACTGGGAATTATCAATATGATCTGTCACGACGAATGCCGAGTACTTATTTCAGCGGAAGTAATGCCGGCGAGAAATAGTCCGGTGAAATATGCGCGAGCCGTACTTTTAATTATGTCAAATAAATAGTCGCGGTTAATATACTTAGTTACAAATTACAACTCGGCCACTACATTAAACACTTTGATCATAATCATCGGGCAAAACAGTAAGTTAAATTATTCAGTCTGGACCTTTTCGGTGCTCGCATGTTTATACTCTGCCAAGTTTCCTAAGTATACCGTAAATTCATATTTAACTACATAATTAGTTACTTCAGTTAAGTATTTCTCACAGTTTACTTTCTAACATTTTTATCTATCGTATCATGAACGGATGATATAAGATAAGGGGTTAGGCTAACGTTGCCAGTCGCGGGGAAGAATTAATAAATTCTTGTTATTTCAAATTCTCATTTTGATAAATATCTACAAGAAAAAGTTAACGTTTCTATTAATGTTCGGATAATGGAGGTGTTTTGTGTTCGAAAAAATTCAGAGAAAGAGAAAACGCATTCCCTTTCAGAAATAAAATATCCCAATGGACATTTTAATCAATCGTAATATATTTATGATTGTAACAAATTTGTCAGCAGAAGATTCAAAGGAATGCGCTTTTGAAACATGTCTGAAGTTCTCATCGATTAATTCATCGAAAAATTTTTAAAAAAAGATGTAGTTTCTTTAGTTTTCTTAGTTTTGTTAGTTTTTTTGTTTCATAGAGATTTCAAAAAAGATTTTGGATTTAAAATAACCATTTTTTATATCACTGTACTTTTGCTTCATTTCTGAAATTTTTCAATGAATTAATCGATGAGAACTTCAGACACATCTTTTGAATTAATTTTTCAATTTGTCACCTCCCGAATACATCCGAATAAATGACGTACGACACTCCTGAACAAAACAGGATCAATACATTTTGGACTCTCTGTAAAATGTTATCGCGCTTGTAATATAAAGCATAAAATAAAAGAGAACAGATAGATAAATAGATTTGCCCGTGGCTAATAAATACACCTGTCGATTATCGGATAAATAGATACATTAGCGTGGAACGAGTAATGGCATTAACCGCGATAGATTACCAGCAGCGAGCTTTGCACGATTAACGACTCGGGCGGTCGTGACGTAATTGCGTCGTGAGTCATTGGCAATGGCTTATGTTAGACGCTGCGTATATTATGCTATAACTTATAAAGCTGCGTTTCAATGTGCCCCGATGTGCAATCCCCGTCTCCCATATCGTTACAGTCAATGAAATGTTTTATAACGAATGATTTATTGGCGAACCGAGTAACTTAAGACAACGCTAAATCGCTGAGATCGACAGGCTCATTGTACTTAGTTTCGCATTAATGCGACACACAGTTGCTCGGTAAAGATTGTATTAGGCCATGTTCAAAAATTCTCCTATTTTTATTCGTTGGTCCGACCTCTACACTGGGCTTATGTCACTTGCCGACGTTGAGCCAACGTTTAGCCGACTTTATCAATTTTGATAGACATTTACAATCGGCACAACGTTGGGCCCAACTTTGGCCAGACTTTGGCCAGACTACGAAGGTAGTTCTGATGTTTCAGGCCGACGCTTTGCCAATGTCTTGCCAACGCTCGAAGGCAATTTTATCACTGACTTTGTTAGATTTGGAGGAATTTGATTTTGAAAATCACTAACGTTTAGAAAAAGGACAGTCAATGTTCAGTTGATTCGACGAAACGATTTTCTCAGTGCGTTCGAGCGATTCGCCGATTTATCGTCATCGAATCGGTCGATTTCATTCGAAATATTTGAAATTGCAATATTTATCGTGACAGTGGTTCGGGCGACGGCTGAAAGGCAAGTATGCAAATGACCACGGAGACAGGGCGAGGAGAATCGTTGAGGCGATAAAAGCTCTCTGCGATCGATCGAGCGTAAGCGATTTTCGTGAGCGTACGCCGGCCTTCGCAAGATCGCTAATCTTTGACGGGACCGATCTTCAATCAGGGCACATGCATCGGCTACTTCAGTGGCGGGTCTGAACTTTTATCAAGAGCGCAAATCGTCGACGCAATACAATCCGGCTTGTTAATTAATCGTGACAGACGGGTCGTCTCCCTTTTAGTCACTCCTCTTTGCCATCGTTCCTTCACTTAATGCTATCACGGTGTGTCAATTTTGACCGTAAATGACAAAATGCTTGATCGACGATTTACAAGATTGTCAACAAAGATGGCCGGTGCCGTTAAAATTGTGGATACGTCATTTTTCAGTGAAATGGTAATTGATGGTTTTAACATTATTTTAATGCCACGCGAAAATTTCTTTTTAACTTTTTTTTTTTTTTTTTTCTTTCATAGAAAA
>JABFQA010002495.1:0-11160 GCA_022817065.1 Probaryconus sp. ZL-2020
TTAAAAAATTTTTTTTTTTTTTTTTTTTTTTTTTCAGTGTACGTCTAACAGAAAAGAAGTCTGGTAAGAAAGGGCCAAGGTCTCTGGGCCTAAGTAGCGTTTGTTACGATGTTGTTTGTAACGGCGATAGAGCGTTATCAAGAGCGTTGGAGGCGGCGGCAACTTTATGACCGATAGGCGCACTTTATCGAGCGCTGTGTTGCGTTTAGTTAATTAAATGTCGGAACCGACGAAAGGGGATTTGGGATTTGGGACAAGGTGAGGAAGGGGAGATCGGGACCGGCGCGGTTTGCTGACTGACGCTGAGAAATATCCGCGCTTTGTGAAAGACCGAGGGGCGTCGCTCACCTTTTTGTCGCCGGGCCCTTCGAAACTCGCCGACGTCCCGAACGGAGATCGCCGCATGCAGATTAGAGCCGGGATGCGCTCGGAGCAAACGATTTCGAACGGAGTCGCGAGGAAAAAACCTTGCGAACATCATTGGCTCGCTTGGTCATTAGGGAAAATCACATTTCAATGAATAATTCTATTCAAATGTGGTGTAAAAAGAATTTACTTTAATTGAAAAAGTACTTTTTCGATACACACAAAATTTGTGCAAAAATTCGAGTTTTTCTATACTTTGTTGTAAATTTTGCTATAAATTTTTTTCTCAGTGTAAACTAAAATGTGAGGAATCTAAGCGAAGGGAAAGTATCGATAATATAGCATTTCCATCGAGCGCGATAAAAGCGAGCGAGGGAGCTTACGGCGTTATCGTCGCGAACGGCTTGATTCTCGCGTAAAATCCCGGTGGACTTTATTTATCGTCACTCGGGCGCGCCTGGAACCTCGTACGGCTGTACCAAAGTCTCTCTCGAAGGCCCAGGGAGAGAAGAAATAGTTTTCTGGCGAGAAAGCCATTGCATTCCACTTCGATCTCGGCCGATCCCAGCCGTGCGGATCGGTTGGGCGAGCGCCACGGGAGCCCGCATAAAATTGCTCCCTGAGTTTGGCGCAGGGTCAGGGATTACGTTACCGAGCGCCGATCGCAATCTCGGCTCGATCATCATCGATGATAATTCACTTATGAAACGCGTCAATGTCCATCGACGCGTCGCAAACGAATGCAGAGTGCTCGCGAACGGCGCGCCACGTGAGACGGGATGAATGATGAGCGTTTTTGCGTAGCTGAGAAATTTTGCAGAAACGCACACGCTCGCGAGTACATCGAGAAAGATATACGGCAGGAAAGAAAGTATAAAATTCGGACGGGGAAAAAACGCGGTGTCCTAATTTCGGACGGATACTTGGATTGATAAATCGTAGATTATTGCGGTTAAAAAATTTGATTTATGTAAATGGTGGTAAAGGTAAAGCGGCTTTGTGAAATTGTATTAGTGAAATGGCAATGAATTTTGTTTCCTTTCCCTTTTGTTATTCACAATTTTTTTCGATCGTTAAAAAGTTAACGAATTTTTATGTTTTTTGTCAATAATTGGATTTGGAAAAGAAAAAAATTGCCGCCACAAATTGAAAACCCATAATCCTTTTTTTTTTTTTTTCTCGATCCACAGAACAATTGAAAGCACCAACGCGAGTTCGTTTTCTTTTGGGATGATTTCTTTATTTATTAAATTGTTGCGAGATTCTTTTTTTTTTTTCTTTTTTTTGTTCCTTGATGGTAATAAAACAGACAATCTGTTATTTTTTATTATGCCTCTGTCGTATTTTAATTGGTACTTCCACGTAAGAATAACATTAACGCATATATACTTGACGTACAGCGGCGTTAAAGTCACTGCGTTACAGTGCAATAAACTTTCGCACGCGTGTAGTAGCTCGCGTTGGTTTCCTTGGAACAACAGAGTTAGGAAATCCTGCAATACTTTTAGGCTGAGCGTCTCGTGGACATTGCGAAAAAAGCGAAATATTGCGCCAACAAACGCCAATGTTGCAAATTGAAATTCCGTGTGTTGATCATTTTACAACATTCCTTGATAATTAAACAGTGTTTATTCATTGCGTTAAAGCTGGTTCAAAATGTACAGCTGCGCTGAAGAAAGACTAGACATTTTTTGTATTCTCATTCCACGTGGAAATAGTTCAAATTTCAATCGAATTTATTATCGAAAAGAAAAAAAAAAGGGAACTTTAAACCTCCCTTACAGAAACGTTATCTCTATAAAAGTCTTTTGGTAAAAAAAAAAAAAAAAAGTTAAGAAAAATGTAGGATTCGAGTTCACACAATTCTCATTGTGAAAACGCTTGTCGTAGTCTCCACTCTCAAGGATGCCTGACCTCCTGGTCTGACTGCTTTAATTACGTTTGTCATTTTGTATCTGGCGTCTCATTATGAAGAAAGTTCCCCCGAGTTAACACTGCGTTGCGAACCTAGGTGGCCTCTTTCTGGTAACGGCACCAAGCGGCAGCGGCGGCGGCGAACCGTCAGTCGACGAACGAGCCAACCGAACGATGCGAGAGACCAAGAGGAGAGACCGAGCCTCGAGCCGGCCTTTGCTTCACCGAGAGAGCCCCCTTTTACCTTACCTTGCCTTTTTTACGTATTGCCCTCCGCGTGCCTCTCTTCGCATCGCCGCTCTAGATCTTCGGATAAGAGCGAACAGCATTTTAGCGGTTCCTTACACACCAGACATCCGTTCGCTTACCCTCCTGTAACGAGAGAGCGTATTTTCACCGCAAAGTGTCGAGCATCGAAGGAGTTCTCTGCCGAGGCGTACTTGTTCTTGCGTTCTATTACGTACAATTACCTTAGGTGACTCCAAACAACAATAAACGTCAATTTACTTTGGACTGACGATTACCGATGGGTTCACTTGAACATTTAAATTTTCATTTTCCTTTTAATTTTTTTTTTTGTCGTAGCTTCTATAAAAACTTTTTTGTTCGTGGGAAATTTACAATGCTGTGATAAAAATTTTAATTTTCAACAAATACAAAGTTTGGAGAAGGAAGCGTTAACAAGCAATGCTGTTGACAAGCGAGAAAACAATCGTAGAACATCGGCAAAAATGCCCTCCCATGTTTTGTCCAAGATACACGGATCAGTGACTATTTTCCTTTACAAATTTAGCAATGCGCATTTTTTTTTTTTTCTGCGATTTATTGTATATCTCGCGATTGTTCGATGTTCGACGATTGTCTATAATTCAAAAAGCGTGAAGATCGTACAAGGCGCTCACGCTATGCAAATGCTTAATGCCGCGCTATTCAGTCGTGTGCATTATAATATCCATCCTTAACATCATATTAATACCGAGATTTACGAGACGATATTCGAAATGTGGAATATTTCTGTCTTTTGAAAATTTTCTCTCAAATGTCACGAGTCAATCGCCGATCTTTCTATTATAATAATAAAGTCAGAAAGGAATAGCGTCAATTAATTAAAGGTTCTCGTCTCATTGACGAAAAATATATTTTCCTCTGAAATTCGAGCGGGGAAAATCATGGCGTGATAAGCGAACATTTTCCCGCGTCGAGTGGGATCGCGATCGCGATTTGCGTAAGAATCCCGAGCTTGGTAACCGATCGCACATAAAATCTAGTTTTGCATGCCGATAAGGGGGAGCCTGCGCGGGAGTGTAAGTACGTGTCACGCACAAGGCCCATTGCGGACTCACCGGGGCCTCATACACGTATGCACGCAGACGCCAAGCGTCGATGTGGGTAGGGTTATTAGCCCAGAAAGCAAGGCCCCTGCTTCCGGTGTAGGCACTTTAGTGTCGAGAGTTTCTTAACCCCTTCTCTTTTCTCTTCTTCGTCTTCTTCTTCTTTGCCCCCTTCTTTGCCTCGTGTTCCGTTTGCTCGTGTCCTCCTCTGTTGCTTCTCTTTCTCTCGTTTCGACTTGCTCTCGTCGTCGACACTTGGTCTAGCTTCGCACAATCACCAACTCGCCCGATATCACGGTATCGGGCCCCAAGACGTAGGGCCCAGCTTATTAAAAAGCACCAGTTTACGACCTCCGCTTCGGTCCCCAAGATATCTCTCTCTCTCTCTCTCTCTCTCTCTCTCTCGTTAACACCGTTCAATTCTGTATTGCAGATTATGTATAAGTCAGAACGAGACTTTTTCTATTTCCATTTTAACGGAGAATTTACATAACTGTTTATAGTATTAATAGACGTTGGTTATGGTACTGAGCTGAGTTGTGGTTTGATTCGGAGATTTTCGTACGAACATTGACAAGAATAATAATTTGCGGTAACGACTCAAAGTTTAGATAATTTTAATTTGTTCTTATCTATGGTTGTAGATTTAAATCGTGAGGAAATGTTTTGCAGAGAAGGAAAATGATTTTCCATGCAATGACAACTGTCGACGAGAAAAGGAAATTCCAGTAGAATCTGATATAGAATTGCATATAAAAGAATGTAGCAATAGAATGTGTATGTGTGTGTGTGTGTATATATATAAGATCCTAACACAAGATACTTGTCAAATATGATATCTTATCCACTGCCTATCAAAAATTTAATTAATGCTGGAAATTATATAAGATTTTGTGTACGGATACAGTGTATTATTTTATAGCTGGTTATGAAAAGGAATTTCGTAAAGATATCTTTATGTAAAATATAATAATAATGATAATCATTAAAGAGATAACGTTGGATTGTATAAAAATAAAACAATGTCAATTTTTGTGGAATACAACATATCAATGTTAACAATATATATATTGTAAATGCAACAATTTGTATTGTGGAAATATCTTTTTTAACGATTTGTTTCAGAATTATTTGGTTTTAGCTTTTATTGCTTTAATGTTTAAAACGTATGGAAAAAAAAAGGTTTTTTCTTCAAAGAAAAAAATTAATAAGATGTTCTCCAATAAGATAATGTAAAAGTGCATTATAATATAATTTTATTAGACATGACTTTGTATTAAGGTTCGTGTCATTATAAATAGAATTGTATATTCAGAAGAAAATAATCTTCCTACAAATGGATCTTTTTATGAGTGGATGATCTAGGACCTCGCCTCTCTACGTGCGGCTTTCGTAAGGATTTATCCCGCGCGCGTGGGAGGAACAGCTAAAATCACCATTTATACACGCCTTTCGCAACGGACATCGATGCAATCTTAATATTCTTACTTTGTTGATGTACCTCAACTTTTCAACGATGAAAATGAAAATGAATAAAAACCTTTAAGCGATAAAATCAATTAACATATTTTTCCATTTTATTTATTCCGCAATTAAAACACATCAATATCTCAATTTACAATTTTCACAAGTACGAACACAATCGTTAACTTTCCCCCCCCCCTTTTATTTTTAATTCTCGATTTGAATTTAAATAAACCTCCACGCATTTCCTTTTATTAACGAGAGAAATTTTGTTCAGTTATAAAATAAATGAAATATGTTCTTTTTTGTTCTGTTAGCTTTTTTTTTCTTCTTCTTTCTAATCAAAGAAATGCGCGCCGTTGCGGTTCTCCTGGAAATCAGATTGTGCAAAATGTAATTATATAAAAAATTACAGACGGTATATGCTACTAATGGCTCATGTAATAGCGCTCATGTGAACATTCATAATTCATATTTTCAGGCTTATTAATCTAAGCTTATGTAAATTCTATTCATTTAAATGTGCAATTTAATTATAATGGAAATTCAAATTATTTATTTATTTACCCGGAGATAAGTGAGGCCTCCGTCGTGGGCAGATGAGAATTAATTGAAGTTGTTATTTATTAATTTCTTGTCTGTTACTTAAAACAAAAAAAAAAACTAATTACCGTCTATCATACACATTCTGCTAACAGTTTTTCTCTATAACATTTAACCCTATTAACCACCAAAAATCTTCATCCACAAAAAAAAAAGAGAAAACCATTGTACGTGAAACAAAAAAATGTTTCAAATTTGTGTATCACTGAAAGCCCATTTCCTTTACTAAGGAATAATTAGTCAAAGTCATAGAGGGGACAATTAGTCCTTTACTTCACCGTGTTCTTTCGTCATTAATAATTAAAGAAGCCAGGCAGCGGGATCCGCGGCATGCTGCGGGAGCCGAGGGGGGGGGGGGCGGGGGGCAAAGAGAGGGGTCCTTTATCTCGGGCAATTATACGCAGTGCGATCAGAGCCGCGATAAACGAATTAGCGCCACGATCAAGCGCAAAAATAGGATGAGAACACGCAGCCGGTAGTTGGCTGGGTGGCGTGTTGTAAAACACATTATGCGAGCGCCTCGCGAATATATATTGCCTGTGCTCGGGCTCGGGCTCGGTGCACTGCACTTGGACAGATACGCGCCGCGCGTGAAAAGAATGATAAGTGGATCATCATCGACGCTGCACTTGAAATGAACCGTCGCTGCATCTCCTGAATCCTAATACGCGCTGACCTCGCGCCGCGTTGCCTTAACTGCACACACGCGAATTATTATATTTGTAATTTTAATGCGCCTATACCGTACGCCATTGTGAGCGTTCATTATCCCGATCCGCGGTCTTTAATAGTTACTTTTAATTAGAGCTACGGGTTATTGGTATTCTTAGATCGTTGTTCTCAGGTTCTTTGTATTCACCTTGCAAGATGGATTTCATTAAAATTACTCTCTGTCATTTTTTTCCTTTCCTTTCCTTATTTTTCTTTTAAAGAATTGGTTAGAGAAACAATTTTGAGATGTATATATACAGACTTTTTAACGAATGAAATTGTTCATTTTGGGAGCGCAGAATTTTTCAAAAAGATTTTTTTACCAAATGTGATTCCGTGTGACTTGTGGCGATCTGATGGCAACGCACGAAACCTAGTTTCTTCGTTCCAGTCTCCTGGCGCTTGATCACCTGAAGAGTTACTATGGCCAATTAACCCTTTGAGAACCGTACACTTCCCGAGACTTGCCACTTCCGACGTCGCAATTTCGTTTTCGCTATAATTTCCTCGCCGTTTCGCCATTATTTCCTCGTCGGTGGCGAACCTACCGAAGCGCAAACGCCAGCCGAAATCGCTGGCTCCCGCTACTGCCTACCTATCTAACCGAGCTGGCCGCGTTCGCTGAGAAACGAGATTCATTCGACGTTACGAAAATAAAATCAAGACAAGCTTTATGGCATACTATTAACATGAATTAAAATTCATTTGCCAGCGTAATGTTTTGCTACGAGTCGTAACCGCAATCAACAAAGTGAAATGCTTGTATTTAAAACACCCGCTCCGTGATTTCATCGTTACGAGTTACAAATGACTCCTTTTTTTTTCAAATCCTCCTCACATTGTTGTTTATTTATTAGCGTTATTAAACATCATTGTTTTTATCGCTTTTCCTAATCTCGAGCGATTATCTGTATTTGCGATCGATTCTTCGTCGCAGGAAAACGATGGAACGTTGTGCAAATATTTTGCCGCAATAGGTCGATCAATTCTTTTTATCTCGATGGCAAACACTTTGGTGTCATAAAAAAAAAGGACGACTTTGTTCTCTTCACGTACATTACAAAATATATTAAATGTTTTGTTGCTTGATATCAACTGCAGCATCATAACCACTGCTTTTCCTTGCTTCAATTCTCGCAATAACTAAAACCAATTTAAACTATCTTGGCATATAATGTATGCATGAAAGTTTAAATTATGGATGCTGCGAATTTCGTGCTATAGATTTCCAGCCCTGTCGGTCACACGTCGTGCCTCGCGTGGGTCACAGCTGAGAGATTTAAGAGTCGCTCGCCTCTTCAGACGAGAACTCGCGCGGAAATGAAATTTAGCTTGTTGCCCTTGATGCGGAGAGCCACACTGGAAGCCGCCACGACTCGTGTGCGACCTTTATTGCAGCGTTACCACTTGATCTTTGACACCGGCCAGATCAAATACTCGATTTCCTATTCATTTCTATTCATTCACCTGTTTTCCCCGTAGCTTTCGTTAAATGTCACTATAATCCTCGCGTGTCTCTGTTCCTCACGAACTTTTCTTATTATCTCATGTGAAATGTTGTTCTTCTGCGTAACAAAAAACCCACATATTATTATAACACAATGATTCAAAAGAAGAATATTTTAAACATTGTAAAAACATGTTTTCTTTAAAATTTACCTGCAAATTAAAAGAGCAAATGCAAAAATACTTCTTCGAAACATATGGAAACTGTAACTCCTCATTGTATGCGGTAGTGCGATGGTAAGCAAGATCGAAAGAAATGTAGGTATCTGTTCGAGAAATAAAAATTAATAGAGCGATTTAAGGATGAGAAGAAGAGAACGATTCACGATGACTCGTCGAGTTCGGTCGATGGCGCATTCGCAAGAAGCAAGAGCATACATTCGTGTCGCGTTGAGTGCGCGAAACCATAAATTTATATTGGGCTCCACACCCTGAGACCTCTTTGCCGAAGCGCGCCGACAGAGACCGGAAGTGACGCGAGAATCGTTATGGTCGCGCATGATCGCACGCCTGTAATGAACCTTTGGGCCTTTCAGTTACAAAGTGACAACATTTTTTCCCCGTCATATGACGTACGATTTTGCAATGGAATGACACCTATTTCAATCACTCTCGATCCTATGTGCAGCCACTCCATTAAATGGCTCTTGAAAACTGGGGTCACATTTCTTTTGCTCCGATCTTTCATTCTCTTCTTATATAGGCTGCGTTCGACTTGTTACCTGTTTTTTTTTTGTTTTTTTTTTTTTTTTTCGTTCCAGCACTTCGTTATCTTGTTTGTTTCTTCGGTTTGGTTTTTTGTTTGTAAGAAGGCGCCGAACAGTTTCAATTATTGTGCGATAGTCGTTAAAGGAAAAGGAGCTTCGATAAGGTATCAGGGTTGGGAAATGAGTTTTAGAAAGTATAGTATATTTTTTCATTTCCAACTGTTCAAGAAAATGAATTCGATGAATTTCTGATTCTGATTTGGAATAATTAATGTTACTTTCAATAGAATATTACTACAAATTCTAAAGGAAAATAGATAAAAAAAAACAAAAATTGTTTTGTCGTCGCCAAATGCAATATAAGAAGTTGGAGTTAGACGGTGGCTCGGTGTTCCAATCGTTTTGCGAGGCCGCTTGCGTGTCGGTTCTCGTGGTAGCTGAGGTCGCGAGGAGTCTCTCGGTGCGCTTAGGAGCGGGCCCGGTATAAGTCAGCACTCAGGATATTTCGTCATTTCCTGCTTCTCACGCGATACAATCTAAATTAACTATGTTCGCTTGGCTAGGCCTCCTCCTTCGCGCGGGCTCTCCCCCCCTTCCGCCCCCTTCCGCCCCTCGGTCGCCCCGTAACGCGGGCGTTCCCCCTTAGCCCCGCGCTCTTAGCATCTCTTAGCAAATTTCTTATTTCCTAGCGAGGGCACCTAGTGTCGGCGTTGCTCGCTAGCTGCCGACGTTAACGGAAAGGGTTAGAGAGCAGGGACCCCGCAACGGGCTGCGCAAACGCGGGACGAAAGGGGGACGATCGTTTCACAATGCTCCCGTTTCGCGCCGAGCGCGAAGCCCGTAAATAATTCACCTGGAAAATCTGACTTTTTTTTTTTTTTTTTACGGCCCTGTGACCGGAAACACGGGCCCACGGAAAAGGGATACGGACGACCAACGACGATGCGAGCGGCGCTTCTCTAACTGCTTGGCGAATTAACGGGATTTCGCGAAATACGCGCGAAATTTCCATCTTCTTGCACGAAAATTTGCGGTTTTTAATTTGCTAGATTTTCTATAGACGCGTCATTTTTGTACAAGAGAAACAGTCATTTTGGTTGATAAATGTTTCTCGTAATGATTGTTTAACAGTATTCTTATTCTCGCGCATAACTGAAAAGACGAGAATTAATTGCCAATCCACACTGCAGTTTAAGGCAAAATAAGCAACATCTTTGCCTGTAATTTTCGTAGAAAGTTCATTTACATCTTGCACTGAAGTTCGCAGAATGGAAAACTACCGAACAATCATTACATAAAGTATGTGTGAACATTTTTGACACATAACACGCTCGCTTCATTTTATCACAATAGTTTTTCCTATTTTCGAATTCATTTCAATTAATTAAAGGAATAAGCTTCGCAGTTTTCGTAAACGATTCAAAACTACTTTATGCTTTCTATAACGTGAAATAATAAAAAATTTCCTAACTTGAATAATTGATCAATTTTCCCTCCATTAAATACACTTTATTAACAATAAAATTTTTTCAAATGATTAAACACCATAAAAGATTTATTATATTCAATATAAAGAAACTTAAAGTAGCCACATCAAAGACTTAAACATACCATTACAAAATGGCAAACTTTTTGCACACCTTAATATCCTTAAACATTAATCATCTTAAGAACTTAACGAATTTAATAATAAAACTTCATAATCATAATTAATAAACCATTTTCACGACCTAATAACAAAAACCATTACCCCCCTCCTCCCCCGTTCGATGTTCCCCACCCTCGCCCTCGTTCCTCTAACGTGAATTGTTTCCATCGCTCGAAAAATTTCCCATAGGATCATAACAATTTTAATGATTCTAATAAAATGGGGCCCGTAAAACTGTAACACAATTAATTAAATAATAAATAAAGGCAACGTAATCACGTGTCGGTGGAATTATTATTTTTTAGCAAGTCGTCGGCATTTCGTGCGGCCGGCGCGCCGTAATGCGGCGACCTCTTTTCACTGGCGCGCTTTAATTGACGGTATTTGCGACTCGCGAACGCACCGTAGAATTACTCGAGGCGAGTCATCCACCGCTCGCAGGGAGCTTCTGCCTCGTCGTTTCCACAATGTCATTAGCAATGTGAAATATCGTCCAGTCGATCGGCTTTGATCCGAACTAATGAAGTCGCGGTTCATTCTTCCTCCAAGAGAATTTCACTGCACCTCATTCGTCATTTTTCTAGTTTCTTGACTTTTTGCTCTTCGTCGTTTATTCTTTATTCTTCATCGTCGAAGCGCTTAATCGAATTTTACATTTTGAAATTTATCCTTATATCATTAATATCCGTTTATCAATCCAATTGGTTTGTCATCAATTATAGAATTTTGGATAAGAATTTTTCTTCCCAACTTCACAAAACTTTTCTTTTTTTTTTTTATATGCACGGAGAAAAAGAACTACCAAAAATTACTATATTTTGTAGTAATCTGAGGACGAAGCCTCGTTAATAACACATTTTACTGTTAAATATAGTAATTTCTACTATTATATATATTAATGATATTTACA
>JABFQA010002496.1:0-11160 GCA_022817065.1 Probaryconus sp. ZL-2020
CTCTTTAGATCATCTTCCAAGATAATTTTCATAAAAAAACAGAGTGGTATGAGTTAAATATCAAATGAATTAATATTAGTTTAATTCGTCAAGTAATATATTCCATAAAAAAAGAAAATGAAAATTTTCATTAAATTCTTGAAGAAGAATTCTGTATATCAAACGTATAAATATTTAAATCTGATAAAACGATTTTTTTTATCGGCACTGTTTTTTGACACAGAATATATTTTATTATTTATGAATTGTTTACCACTAAACAATTAATTTAGATATTATCTGTTAATGGTTTACTGTTTTTATGGATGTACTTTTTATTATTTCACTATTAATTATCCGTAAACCATTAATTTAATCGTGTTAAAAAATACATTTCATCAAAGTTGTAATTTAATTGAGACATTGAACTTCCTGAAAATAATTGCAAAAAGACTGGTTGTTTGGAGAATCTTTCTCTCTTTCGCAAAACCATGTCTATTAAGTGGGCAGCCCGATCGAGATTTAGGGATAAACCTAACAGATTTGTCTATCGCAAATAAACATGTTTCGATCTGATTTATCTCGATAAAAATTGGGGTGAAAGTACTCCCGGCAAATAACGTTTATGATTCAACGTTTTGTTGTGCACAATTTTATGGAAAACATTCGTTTTAGTGGAAAACACTTTTACGAATTCAGCCATTATTGTGTATATTTTTACGGGCGTCGTTTTCAGTTTATTAACTTGGATTTCCGCGATACTTTGGGTTATAAATTCGTAAAAATTTATTTATTTAACAACGCGTTTCATTTAGAATCTTGCATTGAACGGTACTTATTTGCAAATCACAATAGAGGACGTTAACCGTTTCATGACGATGCAAACGAAGACAAGACGTTTCGAGGCTTTTTGTTGCCACTGACCTGGATAAATATTACGATTTTTATTTCGCATCAGATTTTCTCCGAAGATTTTCTTCGACGATCTGTTAGTAACTTAGATCATTATTCACATTTGATATTATTTTAGTGAAAAACAGTCAATGCACGTTGCAGAAAATTATAGTAGAACCGAAGATAGAAGTTTTATATATTTGAATTTGCTTTGTTGCGTTCATATTGTTCTGCGGAATATGTTTTATCGAGCGGTTTTTTTTTCTTCAAAATGTGAAAAAGGATTTTTAATTAAATTAATATATTTCTGAGATGGAAAAGAATGGTCGGAACAAGTGTGTTGGTTTCGAGTTACATATATTCAGTTTCGACGAGAAATAATGTTTATACAAATATCATTCCAAATTTATATCTCGAGTATATTTCATCCTACCGGCGGTAAAAGATTTGACACCGTGACACATTTTTCAGCGACAAAGCATGTGTTATCAAGGTTTACAAAAATCTCGCCCGAGTTCAATTCAATAGCCAATTTCTGTAATCTTCTGAAATTGTACAAAGTGGATTTTTCTCGACGAACGTTTGTAAAAAAAAAAGTTTCACGGTACTCGATAAAATGTTGCTGTTGCAATGTGCCGATAGCAAAACGGTTACGAAGTTCTCGATTGTGCAGCAGCTTATAAAGGGCTGTGTGTAAAGTACCGAAAAATCTCGCTGAACTATCCAATCGAGTGATCTGGAAATAATATAACTAGCAGACTTACCTTAACTGCTGGAAAGTTCACGAATTTTTTTTTTTTTTAACGGAATTAACTGTCCGTTTAAATTTTGTAAAAAAATTGTTAAATTAACCATTCCAAAATAAAGAGTTCAAGGAAATTAATGTTAAAACGAAACACTACAATCGTTCGAAATATTTTAAAGATAAATGATCATAAAGTAAGAATCATTGACGAAGATGATTAAAAGCAAAATTAGCACATGACAAATAAATGAATCACGTTGGTTATAATTTATAAAATTTTATATTATATTTATTGATCGCATTGAGCACATTGATTATCTGACGATTGCTTTACATTCTCATAAATAGCAGCTCCTTGATTTGGTGCCGTAGGAAATACCAAATTCTCGAAAGCAACATCCGTCACCTTTTTGTTGCTGTAGAACTTCTCTCTTAGGGCATCGATGAATTCAGTCTTTTTGCTTTTGTCTATAAGGGCTACGACACATCCTCCCCAGCTGAAAAAAAAAGAACCGACAAAAACATGATCAATGATTATCAATGCTACTGATGTACAGGATTACATGAACGAAAGATGCAAATTCATCAGAGGATCATTTATTTTCATAATATATAGATCGTTCTTTAGATAAATGTTCATTAATTTGGACATTATCGCAGTTTCTTTACAAAGAAAAATTATGTCGAGTATTTCGCCTTGTCGTAACAATCAGAAGATACTGCTTTGATTCATCAAGAGGATTTTAATTAAGCTGTCTTGAAAGATATGATTTTTATCGAGATGACTGAACAATATCCGTAATATTGAGTACAAATGATTAACGTTATTTTAACGATATAGACAAATAATTATCTTCGTGATACATTGTAATAACTTTCTCCGTTCTTTTTCAAATTGAGTTACATTTTTTTGTAACAAAATGATAGAAAAATGAAAATAATATTTTAATGTAAAATTTTGAATATGATATTTGACATTGTGATTTCACGAGAATAATGCACGCTGACGAATTTGTCAATTTTTCAATATTTTTCAATATTCAATACATAAAAAAAAAAAAACGAAAAACTAATTTGTACCAGATATTGTCATGCATAGAGTATTATTTGTTGTAAACACATTTTTCGGCGTGCATTTCAATATTTATCGTATGGATATTTAGCAAATGGACAAATGAATCATTGCGTAAAAACCTTTTTTGAGCATTTTTTGTTATCAATTCTGAACAATCGCGTTTGGTAAATCGAAATGGAGAGTTGAATTCGCGTTTGAATATGAATCTAATGAATTTAAAATGAAACGCAAGTTAGAAGGTTATTTTAAAATTGTAAGTGAGGCTGACACTTGATGGGCTTTAAATATTAATGCATCGTAGCGCAGAACAATGGACAGGTAATTTCAGTTTTCGCAACTACTGAAATTATGAAACCCACAGTGACTTTCGAGGAAACTTATTTCGCATGGATAAATTAAATAAGATACCGCTCATAATTAAATTTCAACAGCATTACTGTTCAGTGAAGAGCATTTAACGAAGGACTTTCAATTTGAAAAAGTGTGGCATTATAATTGTTGTCACATTAACTATTTTTTTATCGTGTTAGTTTAAAATTAGATCTTTCAATAGACAATTTTAATGTCAAATAATTTTTTGCAAATGAATTTTAATGCAAAGTAAATTCATTTTGTTTCAAACAATTAAACCGTAATGTTCAGAAATGTCGACAATGTCGAATTGGTCAGTTGTTGCTAGGAGTTTCCAAAGTAAACGACTAATCTTAAGCTAAATGCAATTAAATGCATAAACAGTGTTTTTATTCTAATTTGTTTCACCTGTTGCGTAATTCGAAAACTTACTAAAACCACAAATATTTATAATTCTAAAGCCGTAACTGTGAACGATATTTCCTGCGGTATAGTAATACAATTTCCCTGCAAGTTATAAGCAGACATAACTTCATTGCTCTTACTGTTGGTCGTCAAAGTTTAGACTCGATGTGAAACCAGAGGCATTACCTTAGAAAGGTAGGAGATTACCACATCGGATGAAATTGTCAACAAGTTCACCATTAATACGCATTGTTTTAGTTTAATCAAATTATTCACGAAGCATTACTATAATAAGTTTCACTACGAATAATCAGTTTCTTAATTTGAATTTGTTGAGGTTTTTCTTTTTTTCCACTGTCTTAGACGAAATAGAATTTATCTGTTACCGGAGAAAATTATTTTCGATCCATTACTTTTTGGGTGTTAGGAAATAACAAGTTTCTGTTGTTACTAAAGCGGGAAACTATCTGCGTCAATAGTTTTGTGTCACCGGTGAAGATTTATTACCGGTCTCGAATTCACTTAATCGGATCTTCTAATTTACTTGTTGAATATTGAAAACAAATGTTTCACTTAATTATGCATGAAATGAAAGGAAAATTGTTTTGGAATTAATTAGTTTAGTAATAAATAATTCATACATTTTTTTCATCTTGATTGTAATTACGATTTTCAACTTGATCGATAATTTTTCTTTATACAGATTTATCTCTCTGAAAATCTGCCTCTCTAAAAGACAAATTTACTTTTTCTAAATTACGTGTATTCGTGAACAAACTTCTTTTTTAGTTTTCGTGTAGGGTCACTTTTCTCGTTTAAAATGAGGAAAAAGGAAGAGAAAGATATACGATTTGACTGCGCGTCGTGAAATGTTTTGTTGCGTGATTTAGCTCGGCCCATCGTTATGATGAATACTTTACGAATTTATATAACAAAAAATAAAAATAAATTATGATATGAATGTTTTCTTGTTTTTTTTTCTGCTGTGAACAGAATTCACGAAATTGAATGTCAAGTGTTGATTTTTACACGCAGAAAAAAATTGTAAGAAAAATTACTATACCAAATAGGAATCAAGACGTATCGTGTCATTTGTTTAAAAAACTACCAAATGTCTTGAATACATTTTCATATTTGGTATGGTAAGAATTCATGAAACTTCTTATAATTTTTACCATACCAAATATGAAAATTTATTTAAGAACATTTGGCAGTTTTTTAAACAAATGGCATGATACGTCTTGATTCCTATTTAGTATAGTAATATTTTCTACAACTTTTTTCTGCGTGTAGTCAGCGAATAGTCGTTTTTCTATTGTCATTCAAACTGAATTGTCTTTCATGGACGAACATAAGAAAGCACATAATTCAGTAATTTTAATGGACACAATCTGTCTTTTTGATATCCTCGATTTTATTTTTTTATTATGAAAATATTTAATAACTTATGAAAATTAAAATAGATTTTTTTTTGCAAAAAAATCTCATAAACAATTTATGGGTAATTTATATTTATTGGTAATAGGGATCGAATACATTTTTTTACATACCCAGCACCTGTTATCCGCGCACCAAAAGCACCGCATTCCATAGCAGTATTCACGAGTTCATCAACCATCGGATGACTGCACTCATAAAGTTTACCTAAACTAGTATGGCTCCACGACATAATTCGTCCCAAATACCGACACTTTTCCAATTCGTCATCGACTTTCGAATTATTGACACTCTGAAACAATTCCACCCTCTTTGCTTCTGCAACAAAACGCGAATAAAATAGTCATTAAAGAAGTTATTGCAAACATCGTATAAAACGTCACAACGGTTTTTTTCTATTTCCTGACTGTGTGATTTACAGGGTATTTCTGTCCATCTACAATTCATATCTTATTTCTTTTTTCAAGACATTTTTGTTGCTAAGATTATGCTGAAAAACATGAAACGTAAGTTTTCAACATTTTCTGGAATATTTGGAATTGCTCATTTAGTACATATTTTAAGAAATATTATAGAATTTTTGTTATTTCATTTCTAAGGAATAAGGACGAAAGAGAAGAGTCGGGTGGAATTTTTGCATTGCATTATTCACAATGTCTTGTAAATTCAATATCCTAAAAATTGTTCTTTAAATTTCATTAACAGATTGAAATTGAGTTGTCGTTTAAAGAGGAATCATTTGTTAACAGATTTTAATTTGCAGTATTGTGTTACGTTAAATCACAGTACACCTAAGTTTATTATACGATTTAATATGAACATTAAAAATGTATAACGTATAAGCCTTGTAGTATAAAATTTAAAATCGTTAATTCCTCCTGAATATTCATGTTTAAACATGTGCAGTATAAATTGACTATCTGAAATTTCAACGACCCAAGTAAGTTGATGAATTCATTTACTCAGCATTAACGCCACTAAAACAAAATGTGCTCCGCCATAATTGTAATGTTTTCTACTGTTTTATTATTCCCACGTGAATATTAGTTGCTTTACTGCATTCGAAATAAAGTATCAGATGCGAGAAATTTATTATTGTAACTGTGTAAACAACATCGTCAAATGAATATTATAGCAAATGAATGCATTCATAAACAATCCATTATCTTTGTTTAAAAAATCTTCATCTTGTTTTATATCCGGCATAAAGTCATTGTTGGACAAGTACATATTGAAATAATTACCTTTCTCCACTGCTAGTTTGTTGAACAAAGTATTGTGTTCAACGCGTGGCCAATCATCGACTGCTGTAGATTGGCCACTCGTTGAACAATATACTATTTTTTTTATACGATCACATTGTTAAAAAAAAATTAATATCTAATTTTTACGTGTGTACCAAGTATATTGGTTAATATAATTGACGTTGTCGTTTAGCTGATGAAATAAACTATTACGGTAATAGAATCTATCTAACAATAGTATTATAAAAATGAAGGCTTTTTAGAGATATTAAATTGAACTACATTTTTTCAGAATATGAAAAAAGTTTTCTGGTTCACGATATAATGGCATTCTTTAATTTAAGTAAAATTCTGTGTCGTATCAAGGGGCAAAAAAATTTTGCACGTGTAGTCGTTATGTGAACTATCTTACTATAGGTTTCATTTGATCGTGAAAATAATAATTTATAACAATAGAAAAAATATCATTTCGTTGGCAACGAACTTACGTTGACTAAGAATTTAACATATGGATATTCCATGAAGCTACATACAACACTTCTTTGACATCCTTTCTCATAAAAGAAGATTATCATTAATTCATAAACTCCATTAATTCATTTACCCTAACATAATTTTTAATGCAATTTTTAATACTTCAAATGATATTTTAGCACATTCTTAGTAATGTAGACACCAATGCAAATTAGAAATTAAAGGTACTACGATCAATCTTGTGCTCAATTGATTTATAATAGACTCTAGTGCACAGAAGTTTCGTAATAAAATGAGGAACATTATAACCCATCTGAATTCTCACTGTTCCAACAACTCAATTGATTTTCAAAATTATCAGTATTACCAACATAATTTTAACCAGAATAAAATGGAATTTTAAATAAATTCTTATCTACTTTAAATTTATTATCGTTATTCGATTGTTCCGCGTGTTACAGTTCAATTAAATTCTGGATTATGAAAAATGTAGGGTAATTTGCAAAATGGGATGCAATGAAATGATCTTTTGCCATTTTCTTTGAATATAAGTCATTCATTTCTTTACAATTATCAAAGAAATTATCAAAGACATTATTTATCTTTCAATGAAACGAAGATGAAAGATTTTTTCTGGTGAATAAAAAATAATATTAATTTTTCATATTAGAATTTTAATTTTGTTGACAATTTTGTTTTTGTATAGTGTAAATAAAGTGTCAATGAACAATGTTAAATATGATTAAAAGAGCACGCGGTGTTTAGGTACACACTACCTGTTGTTCTGAAGTCTTCAACACTTATTATATAACAGTGCGATCGATATGTCCCATAATACCAGCAGAACTTGAGATAAAAATTAGAAGGCGCTTTTGCGGAATTTACGTCACGTGTGAAACTCAAAAGACAGGGTGGTAATGGATGTATTTCAAAGAATGACAGAAGTAGGGGTTTGGGGACCTTTACGGTCGACTGGAAAAGGGCAGAAAATCGAACAAAATGACATGGATATTGATGTTCTTTTCTGTACTATTGAAATGGAAAAAGGAAGCTCTAGATGTAAACGCATGCGAAAAGGCAAATTTCCGTGAGTTTTATTACAGTCTCTGCTGTGTTCATGAAGACAGTCGACGACAAAATGATGGCACCGTCGGCGACAATATCGCAGATATTTGCTTCTGTTCGAGTTTAAAAGTTATCACTCGAGGAATAAATATCTATAACGCACACACTGTTTGTTTCTCGTTCGGTCGTGAAGCATTTTTCAAGAGCTGAAAAGCTGCAATTGAAATCCACCTCGCGGTGGATCATCATCAGTTAAATTTTCGGAATCAGTTCTTGCGTAACAAGTTGTTCGTACGACTTTGTCGTCCTCGTGAAATGGGATATTGATTTTAATAGAATGTTTCGCAATGTTTTCGTGCTTCACGAATTCACGGAATGCGCTCAACGCGTTTTTTTCAGTGAATCCTCTCTGAGTAGAGAAATGATTGTTGATCACGTGAAAGAAGCTTTTTCACTTTACTTGCGAATATTCGGTACAATTATGTTTTATGATACGTCTGAAAATGGTTTGCCAATTATAGGAAACGTTAGTATTTTTTTACGAGAAATAATAAAATTAAGGAAGATGGCAGGAAATACTCAAAAAAAAAAAAAAAAAAAAAAATTTATAATCCAGTTATTCTCTATTCAGAAATGCAGGACATTTGATTTGATTGAATTATTTTGCTACGCTTTTATCTGTTTCAAAGTGGTTCGGTGAATTTTATTCGGCCAAAAATGGAAAATCGACTGCGAATTACGACAATTGAATTTGTACAATTAAATTTGTATGAATTTAACATTGTATTACTACAGATCTTTACTTACCGTTAAGTACGTGGTCAGCTCGTTGCTTCAGTTTAAAAGTTTGTGATTTATTGAATATTGAAAGTGAGGAACATTCAATCAGATCTTCAGAAGTTGATTCTAGAATGTCACTAATCTAAAAAAAAAGTTGATTATCGTATAATTTTTTAAATAGATATATACAACACAAAAGTTTTTTTTTTAAATCATGTTTCATCGAAATGAAGTTATAAATATGGTTATACGTGTTGAGTGAAATTTGATATCAATATGTGAAAAGTATATTTTGTTGCAACGTGTAGTATCATCTATTTCAATTATTCATGATACGACCCTGAAAATTGTCTTAGACATACAGTGCGTTCTCGTGTCGGAGATAATAAATACAGCAAGCCCCATGATGTTCATATATTTTTTCATATAAGGAAAATACCTTTGATAAGGAAAAGCAAATTTATTAAGCAGAGAAGAGTAAACGTTATGAGTCAAAACATCTCAAATCAGTTAGTAACCGAACGTAAAGGCATAAAATCATATTTCCTTTTGCCGGATTTACTTTACATTATCGTAATGAATTTTTCAAAATTTTTTGCAACAGTCAATTGCACTGATACATTAATATTAAATTTTCTTGTCAGTCCACATTTATAGAAAAATTACTTTTCTTTTAAAAATATTCTCTTCATTTTATAATTTACTTATCTGAAGAGCCGAATAAAAATATAGAAATTAATACCATTAATTAATATTACATTTACTTTTAATTGCATCAATACATTTCAATTGATTTTTAGTGATTCGTAATTTTAATTGTTGGAACGAATGAATTCGTTTAGTCCATTAATTTTAGCTAAATTTATATTTGATAACAGGGTGTTAATTTGATACAAAGTTGACCAGCAGGTGATTCATTTATCTTTAATAGCATGACGCGTACCTGTTCTATTGTGTACGGTGTCTCTGATAACTTCGATCTCACGAGCTCTATCATTTCTTGTAGACTTTTGTCAAGTCTTCGTTGTATGTCAATTAACCTTCGTATCGATTTCCACTCGACGTCTTGTGTCTTGGCGATAACCTAAGAGAAGTAGGAGGCTGTCGCAGTCATTTGATTAAGTTATGGTGACGATTAGATTTTGACTTTTTTGTATTTTGTGTTGACAGTTTAATGTCCAAATAATCTGACGTCTATAGTAAGACGTAAAAATGACTTAAAGATTTCATACGTATATTTTAAAATATTTTGACAATTAAAAAATATTATACTTTAAATAATTCAAAAGATAAAATTACTATTACCAGAAAATTTGGTAGTTTCTAAATTGTCATTGTTAAATTTGAAATCATATTTATGCAAAAGACAATTCATTTTTACTGTAACGTTGTAAAGTCAAATGATCATTTAACTTTCTGTTGAATGAACGTTTAAAGCAGAATGTTGGTAATTGGCTATCTGTATTGTAATTAAATTCCATTTGGTAGTTCACGTAGCTTTTTAAATTTTTCAATCGAAATAAAAGAGGTAAATGACTATTACTTGCGCGGCTAAACGGCATTCCGCGACCCTAATATTATACTCCGTGGTTTGTGCTTTGTTGTGGAATGTAAGACTGTGTGCTATCACAAAGACTGCATTCTCTGGCAGTTTAACGTCCGTGGCTCGTAAGGGATTGAATTCGATGAGTTTCGCGGAGCCTGAAAAGGTTACGAACATAAATTAAAAGACGCTCATGATTTGAGCCTTTTTTAATTTAATTCGTTGCTTTATGTAAAACGATTTCCGTGAAACATTCATTATATTTTTAATTAAGTTATAGAGTTTATCAATATTAACTTTTGATATTTGATAAAAATATTTCATTAATATGTGCAAGTATAATATGTAACAAAATTTTTCTCAGTGTATATATTACGTTATAGAAGCTCCAATTCAATTTTTACCTAGAGACTATCAAAAGTTTCAATTTCTTTCAATTTCTCTTCTAAAAATAAAATTAGGTAAGATAAGGTGACTGAATTTTCACCTGCTTTGCCAAGAAAAGCTATGGCTTGATCCATTCCACCTCCTTGTGTTCCAATGTACCTCTCAGCTTCGGCACTGATGTTTGCCAATTCTTCTTTTTGCATTTTTGTCTGTGAATTCAATTGAAATTGCAATGGATTAATTTAATTTGAAAACTAATTGTTCCAGTTTTTGAAAGGTTCACTTTTTAGATGATCAATGCCTTTTACGAAGATTATTTCGTTTCGGTGAATAGGTGAAAAAGATGCCGTTTCAAAATTTCTTATCTAATTTAACGTTGTCATTTTTGAAATGGCAATTATGTCTTCACCTATTCATCGAAACGGAATAGTCTTCTTCGTAAGAGGTATCGTGATATTTAAATAAAATCATGAATCAATTAGTTCTTTTTAATTTTAAAAGTGATGAAAGTTGAAAATTATGATAAATTATAAAACGCAATGAAAACTTACGGAGATCTTAAGTAGCGAATAGATTGCTGTATAAATTCATAATGTTGCACTTTGCTTACTCATTAAAAGTAAAACAGTTTTAAGTGTTTGTTACCATAATATACTTAATATGCTGAAGTTTACAAGGATATATTTTACTTTTTAAGGTGTTTTTTTCTTAAAAAATAAAGTTTCTTATTTATTTCATATTTGAAATTGTATTATTGAAAAAAAAAAAAAAAAAACTTATT
>JABFQA010002497.1:0-11154 GCA_022817065.1 Probaryconus sp. ZL-2020
TTTCTTTATTCGCGAGATTTTTTTACTCTTTTTTTTTTTTTCATTTTGCCCCCGACAAACAGCCCTCCGCAGCAGCTTCAGAATCTGCGAGTGAACGCAGCCGTAAAAACGCGTCTTTCGCACATTTTCCGCACACATTGCCTCACCTCACGCGACTGAACAGGAAACCCGCTGCGGCTTACGATAAATTCTCGCTAAAAAATCTTATAAGATTTCCTCGCGCATTTTTGCAAACGGTTTTCGCGAGATTTTACACATACTTTTTCTTATCAAACTGAATAATTAGGTATTTATTTGATATTTTGTTCTGTGAAACAATTTCAATTGACATTCTCAATTATTTTTTGTATAATTCATCGTGTAAACAAATTTTCTTTTTTTCTTTTTTCAATTCTCTTAACTTTAATAATGTTAACAAACGTTGAGTTACATTTCTACTTTTTCATCTTTCATTTTTGTTATTTTTTGCATTTATCAAGTTTTTCTGTATATAATTGAATTAATTTAATTTTATGACAAGTTTGCAGAACAGTGAGTACATAAAAACAAATTAAAAACTGTTTAATGTTGATTAAACTATCTCGTATAAAATCGTCCTTGTTGCTCGTGTTTATACGACGATAAATTGCAGTGCTTGCATTATAACTTATCTTTACAACCGTACGTGCATTTGGTTGCGCCTTTTAAGATGAAACTAGAGTCGTCGCGAGATTAAGGCTTACCTTTTCGGTAAAAAGTCAAATGTTTGATCAGCTTAATTTTTATTTTTCAAACACGATTTATTCGTTTTTCTTTATTAGAAACGTAACTCTGTTAATTTAAAAGCAGAAATATTCTACACGATCAAAATTATTTTTATAGAACATGCATACGTGATGAGATAAACAGCAGGATTTAAAAATAAAATATTCTTTAGTTTTTTAACGTTTCAATGCGATAAATAAAATTGTATTTTAGGATTTTGTAATAAATAATTCCATATTTCAACAATACGTTTGAAATGTTAAATTAACTAAAATATTACAGTAATATATTGGAGATTAAATAATTCATTGTCTCTTACAGGAAATATGGAAGCACAGTACATTATGCAGTAATATATACGTTACGTGATACAAAATGAGAGCACTCGTTTATTATTAAACAACATGAAAAATATTCAAGATATTTTTATTCTTTTCCTGTTTCTCCATATTACATCCTTTCTTTTTTGGAGTGAATAAAAAATATTATTCTTATCTAACAAGAAATTCTCTAAATTCTTCTATTTTATATTATTAATAAACAGTTTACATCTTCCTTCTGTTTTGTCGTTTCTGAAACTTTGCGTTATTTCAATTTTAAGCTCGCTTGAAAATTAAGTTAAAGTAATCGTCTCCTCCCCTCCTTTTGCATTTAAAACTCCCTAATCATGAAGATCGTTTGACGTCGGATTGAGGAAAGAAGCAGAGCACACGCGTCCTCCGACAATCGTCGAGAACAAAAGTAGCTGGTCGTTGATGCTCGAGAGCGAAGAATGAGCTTACAGGAAGAGCCGGGGCCCTCAGTCGGCAACGTGCCAACCAGCCTGTTCTCCACTGGTGCATCCCTGGGGCACATAATTAAAGGCTCATCATGTCCCAAGTGTTCGCAACCACCACTCGGGATGATCTCGAAAAGCACACCCCGTCGAACAATCGGCGGCGACCTTTGATCCGCTGCTTATCGCGGGCTTTGATAACGTCATCGAACGCGAAGAAGAGGCCAATTAACCGGGCCCTGGATAGGCCCTACAACCTGGATGGTCATCGTAACAAGTGACATTTACTTTGACATTTGCGATCCAGAATCTAATTGCGGAATCATCTCTTGCCGATGGTCATCGATTCCGTTTCCATTCCTTTTTGGATTTCGTTTTGTTTTTTAGGAGAAGGCTTTTTTTTTTTTTTCCTTCATGCAAAAACGTGGAGCGAGTGGCCACTTATTGTCGCGGAGTGCCAAGCTGAGTGTGGCTTTGATGACGAGTGAGGAGGACGATGACGACAGGCGAACGAGTAATTAGTTTTCATTATACTTTGTGACATTGCCTCTATGAAATCTCGAGTGCCGCCCCCTGATACACTTTGATTCTTCTCTTTTTCTTTTTTTTTTGCATTTTCTTCTTTTTGCGAGACCGTTTTGTTTATTTCTTCTGAAATACACACGCACGTTCGAGGAGCCAATTATGTTACGCGTATTTCGAACAAAGTGGGCTCCTGTAAATTTATCCTCTGATGTTTTGATACTTGGGAGAATGTAAATGTGAGAATTCCATTGCGTATGTATGAATAATGCAGTCGTTTGCAGCTTATTGGAGAACGATTGTATTCATCTCATTGATGATCATAGTGGGAGTTAAATGTTATTAGATATCTTCATGATGTATTCGTGGAATGTTTGGTATACAAGATTCTGCATGCAAAGGATATAGTACTATCATATTTACAATAATTATTACAATAATTATAATATACATATATTAAATGAATTTTAGATGGATTTAGTTTATCAAATATTATGATTTGTATAAATGAATGAATTTGAATTGAAAAATATTAAAATAAAATAAATTGATAAATGACTAGGATCTAATTGGAAAAAGGGAAAATAGTCTGTTCGGTACTCTTGATTTTATTCATCAAAAAGATCAGTGTATAAATTCGCGTGGATAAATCTTGGCCTTGGTTCTGACACGGGAACTCCATGACGTCACAAGAACCGTTTTGACCGCCGAGTAGTAAAGGAAGGGAGCGCCGATGTGAATAATGTATTACTCATTATGAACCAGCCAATCCTTCTAAGCGCTCCACGAGATGATCTTTGTCTGTCGACGACAGGAACCCATGTTGTTTCGTCGTGCTTAAAAATTATTAAGATGCACTTTTGCTGAAAGCACTTTATCATCATCAATGATTATTTAGTAATCTTCATTCATGAATCTTGACAAACAATCTTCACCAAAATATAAAAAGAAATGAATCTTTTTCTAATCGTAATCTTTTTCTTTCTCTCTGAAGAAGAAAAAGATTACCCGGTGAAGACTATTTTTCGAGATTTCACAGCGAAAACAATTTTTAACGATAAATTTTAAAGCTTATTTCATAATAATCATTTTTCAGGATTATTAAAATTCGTTGAAAATGAACGTTGGGAAACTTGAGGAACATAAAAGAAAATGGTTTATACAGTGTAGTAGTTGGACGAAAACAAGAGGGATGTGTAAGAGATGGAAGATGTGTAGATGGAAGGAGAGAAAATGGAAAATAGAGAAAGAGATGGAAGTTGAAACTGAAGCTCACAAGCAAGAATCCACGTCGTAGCCAATGCAAAATTTGTTTGGATCTGAGCCAAACGTTGTGCAGACCCGACATTTAGATTCTTCTTTTACTCTAACAGTACTGTGTGGAATAATTACAGCTCAAATACCGTCGCGAGCTCATTCGCGCTTCTCTTTGTTCTTATCAAACGCGCCTTCAATGAACGGCGACGTCATTTTATTTAAATAATAAACACGTGCGCGAACATTTTTTTTAATTTTTTAAATAAATTCTAATTATGCGACATTTCATGAAATTTCCACGTTTCTTTCAATTCGCAGTCAATCCGCGTTTCTTTTTCAACGCGTCATTACGTCCAATTTACTTCTGCTTTCATTCATCTACTAAAATACAAATCCAACACATTTTTTAAATGACGAAATAACGTTTCTTTTCTTCTTCTTTTTTTTTTTTTTTTTGTTTTTACCTTTGACGATTATTCAATGAAATTTGTATGAAGCAAAACGTAACTATATTTTTATGTTCGACAGAATTTCTTCTTTGCAATTTTCTCAAAGAAACAAACTTTTTTTTTTCGCAATTATCAGTTGCAACTTTTGCAGAATTTATTATACTTCTTCTAAAGTGAAGTATTGTACTAATCAATACAAATCATCTTTAATTACATTATCTTATCAGTTTATATTAACATTATTAGATAATACAATATTATCTCCAACTTGTGTCTTGATAAAAATGCTTAACAAATAATTATTCAACAATTCATTGGCATATAATATTAATTATATAAAATCACAAATTATCTTTTAAAATACTTTTAATCAATACTATAACTTAATACGCCAATTAAAATGTTTATTTTTAATTTCACGCATTTAATTAATTATTTAATGGATTATTCAATTTTGTTAGGTACGATAATTACAAATATTTTGTTGTGTGAAAATTTGTATTTTTAAACTTTCAACATTTTTAATGTTAAAAAAAATTTTATGCTGATATTTTGCATTTCAATGGAATGTATTATTGAAATAATTATTCTTATTAATACAATAATGAAATAATAATTTTAAACAAGAAATACAGAAAAGCAAAGAAGAAGAAGAAAAAAAAAATGAAAGAGAGCAGAAAATATAGTGATGTCTGAATGGGCTTGTTCATATTACGACGTGTGGAAGCGCACGAGGGAATCTGAACGTCGGAGGGGCAAGGTTGGGGTGACGTGCTGCATATATCGATCGGCTCCTAGTCGCAGCTTCTCTTTAAGTTATCCGGGACTCTACAGCGAGAACCATATTTGCTTGCGCGTTTTCTCCCTCTGTATTGCATTCTTTGTTTTCAACAAAAGTAAATTCATTTATTTTTCCACTTTTCATCGTCGTAAGGCTCTCATTATCATTAATAGTAATAAAAGTAAAACGAAAAAAAAAAAAAAAAGGAAATTGTGGACTCGTTCTATTATTCTTTATTAGTATATATTGTGTTAATGAAATAATGACCATTATTTCTAATTATTATTTCAGAAAAGTTGAAGGATGAAATTTAATTGGATTCGCTGTCCAAAACAGCACATTTTTTTTCAATTAATGATACGCAATACTCTGTCAATCTTTTTTTAGATCTTATTCAATAGAAATGCTAGTCGCAAAATCTATTCTCAGTAACGAATATCATCAATTTGATACATGAGTCATTTCAATATTTATTCGTTTTGGCAAACGAAAATTCATCTGTACAAATATTTCCAAAATTTTCAATGTATTTGAAATTCTTCAGAATCAGGATCATCCAAAATTCATTGAATATTTAAAATGTTCGCGCACGTAATATTTTTGGATTAATGCAAGTTTTAAACTTGGTATTAACACAAAAAAAAAAAAAAAAAAGAAAATCTATCGTTACAAAGACGTAGTATTATTGTATCTTTGAGGTCGATGATAAAAAGTGACACCAGGTCATTCGGGCTATCTCGCACTCAACATGGTCAAAGACTCGTGAAACGAACTTTACTTATTTTCAATTTTCTAGACCTTTCATACGTCTTTGGATGTCATTGTGAATCACTATGTTTTGTTCCTTGTTTTTTTTTAACTAGGACTGTTTTACTTCCTATCCAAAAAATATTTTGTTTATGAATTAAATACAAATAGTACTACATTAAAAAAGTTTCATTGTAAATATTCTTAAATTTGTTAAATTTAAAATGTTAAAATGTCAAATTGTTAAAATGTAATTGATTAACAATAGTAACAAATTTGCTTTATATATAATCAAGCAATTACAAAATTTTTATTTGCTTCAGTGAATTCATAAACATTATAATCAGGTTCTCTGTAACTAACAGTATCACTGGTGAATATTTGAAAGCATCCAATACATTAAGTGCTTTCTCGTGCTTCTAGGTAATTAGGGATTTAATATATTAAGTTATTATAAAATTATTAAGTGGAAATGAGAAATATATAATTAGGGACGAGTAAACCATTGAATTAAACACATTATCAATTTTACATGAAATTTAAATTAATGGAAAAATCAAATTTTCAGTGATCGTGCCAACTGGCGGAGGAACATTCTACTGTGATGAAAGCTAGAAATTAGAAAAAGCATGTTGTGGGTTGAAAAAAAATGCAGATCCGAAGAGGCTATATTTGATTCGGCTTCCGCGAACTCTTCGATGTCTCGCAGAAAGCATTTGCCGTTGAAACCTCATGCTGTTCATTGCTCAGACTGCCTACGCGTTGGCCCAACGCCAAATTGCAAACTACTTGAACGTGCGTTTTCTAAGCTTCTTCTTCGAGAACAAATCATATTGATTTTGATACTTATAACATATAAAAGTTATGTTCACTTCTGACTTTGATACTCTATAATTTCATTGAAATTCTTTATTTCAACTTTATACGAAAATTGTTGTCTCCAATCGTGATTACAAGCAATATTTGTAATTAAAAGCAATATTTTAATATTGTTATAAACTGTTATATTATAATATTACTTGATGAATTTAACCTTTGGTTAATGTTTCATTTTGTCGAATAAAGCTTCGTTGTTCGTTCCCTCGGTATTGTGTGAAATACATAGCGGCAGTACGAATGTTCATGTAACGTGGAAAGACAGGGAGCAGTGACTCATCTGTGCACAAGTTTCTATAACTGAAAACGCTCGTTTTTCTTCATTTCTTTCTTCTTCCATGAGTCTCCTGATCGCCATATGTGAAAGAGTAGAACAAGCTTTTAGATCATTCGCCTTGGGTTCTTTGAGAAAGTAGAATCAACTTTTATAATTAAAAAAAAAAAAAAAATTAGAGAAAATCTATATTTAAATGCATATAAAGATTTACGTTTCATTTTTTGTTCAATTCTGAAAAGGAAAAAAAAAAAAACAGTTTAATCTGAGTATGTATTTCTCTTAATAAAGAAAGATCTAAAACAGATCCTCCATTGGCTACAAGATTGTCCAGATTATGAAGTGAATTACTAAATGATTGACTTCCGGATCTCTTTCGAGTCAGCGCATTTAACGCGAAGGAAAATTCAAGAACGAGAACGGCTCAAGCGTTGTTTAATTTCTCCTATAAGAAAATGCACGATGGAGATATAATCGTTACATGGCATTTGCAGACTGTTACTTATTTATTCCTCGTTGTACACCTGTTGCATTTATAAACTTATCATTAATTCATTTGTCGTACTTTAATTGCGCCAATTGTTTCTATTTTTCAATTTTATTAGTTATACATTTGTTCTGCGCTTCTTAGAAATTTATAACAGTGTATAATTTGTATGTATTTTTAAAATGTGTTTTTTTTTTTACATAATTACACACAGTAGTATAACTCGATGAAGTGATTTTGTCATGATCATACGATCAACATATATCTCAAAACGATTCCGTACAAATAATCATCAGCAATATGATTTCTAGAAATTCTTTAATGTACTTGAAATCCTCAGTTATTTTTGCATTAACTGACATAATTAATCTTCACAATTTTTGTTATTCCAGTTTTTGAATCTACCAAAGAGAACGCTTTTCAAGAGAATCCATTTAAGATGTAAATTTATAAGTTGGCAGTTGTTATGAAAATAATTGAATTGTCGTAAGAATCGCGAGGCACGGACGATTGAATATTTAAGACGATAACGGAGTGAAAAAAAAAAAGGCATGGTACGTGAAGGCAGTGAAGAACATGCAGAGAACTAATTGCGCTCAATTGAGCGAACGAGTTAAGACCGCTGCGATGTCCCATTAGATCGTTAGTGCGCTCGTAGTTAGAGAAGAGTGCGGACGGATGATGCGCATATTCGTCGCAAGCCTGTAAACGACGTTTGATGGCTCCTAGGTTCGTTACGTTGCGGATCAGCTACAGCATCGTCTCTTCTACCACCACAAAACTAACACACCATCATCGTCGGCGTTAACACCGCAGCGGAGAGTAGCATGCCGTCTTTGTTGTGTCCCTCCTGACACTCCGGCCTCTCCCACTGTCCGGTGCTGATGATTTTTGATTGGCCGGAAGTGACGTCAAAACATGCTTCACAACGTGCTCGCTCAGCCCCGTAATCCGGACATATTCCGACTTAATTTCTATTGTCGATGGCTATTCGTCTCGTGTGCAATTCTATGACGTAACCCATTGTTTCGCCCTGTCCAAAATCACGCTTTCACTAACTGCCCTCTCAACTGTAACTTTATGTATTTTTTTTTTTTTTGTCTTTTTTTTTTACAAATACCAAGGTATGCTTTTCACTTGTCATTTTATTGTATGCGTTCACTGGCGTATTAATTTTCTTGTTGAAAATCTAAAATTTCTGGATCTTCTGTGAGTCTTACACTGTTATAAAAAATTGTTGTTGAATAATTTGTTGAAATACTTCAGTGAAGATCGTTTTAAGTTTATTGATGTTAATGATAAGGTATGATTTCTTGGAAAAGAATAGGATTTCGGGGCTCAGGATCGTTGTTATAAATCGACCCGTAGCCCACAGGCTACGGGTAGAACAGGCTCGGAGTCTACGCTGGTATAAGCGAGCTTAGTTCGTGTGTTGGGATATGGCACAATGCCAAAATCTCGCGCTCTCACGCCGATCCGTTCAGATTCCTCCGTAGCCCGGCTTACTAACCGACGCGCAAAACGAGGCCCTTAACAAGTAAATAGAAGACCAACGCGCCATCATCCAGTATTTACGGCTCATTCCGAAAGCATTGGCTACTTCGTCAGACTCTTTCCAATTTTCTCTCGTTACTTCCTCGATTTTCCTCGCTTTATTATCATCGCCTCTGATGTTTTGCAATAACAAACCTTTTGACAGTAACTTGTCAAACTGTCGGAGTTATCAGGATCGTTAGACGGAAGCAAATTATTATTGTTATCATCAACGTACCGTTGGAATGTAAAATTACATTCGTTGAAACTTGAACTTTTCCAACTGAATGTCATGTCGCTTGAACGTTCAGTGAATGTTCTCTTGGAATAATAACGAACTATCAATTTTATGGTATTGAAACCAACAGTTTGTGTTTTATCAATATGCTCTTTCCGTCACTTCATTCATTTGCGAAATTCTTAAGTGACTCTTACGTCTAGATCTCTTGAAGTTTAAAACTGGCAACCGTGTGGTGTAAGATAGACTCGTCCTTATATTACATTGTACGCACTGACAATACTAGGAAACTCCCGTTCTGACTGTTTTCGATTTCTCCTTTTTATATATTTGTTATTATGCAGAAAAAGTGTCACTGTGATTTGTTCGTCATTAATATGAGCCAGATAAATTTGATTATGGCCAACGATGATAGCGTGTGTGCATTCGGATTTATTGTCACGCCCTATACGATTTTCTGTATGAATAAAATATATTCAGTAAGAAGAGAAACCCGCTTAAATCCTAAAGAGCCATTGCCAGACTCTATTCATCAGTCTGTTTTTGTTAACGGACGTATAACCGGCGCTCTTTTGTCCGTGCCAAAAAGAACAAGAGACGACAAAAAAATTCCTTACCATGATGTTTATCAAAAAATAAGCATCACAATTTATATGAAATAACAAAATTTTGTTAAATGACTCGTTTGTTAATGAGAAGTGTACTTAATAGTATAATTAATGATACTTTAAATGTCATATTTCTTGTTTAGTCTAAATTAATTTATTCAAAATTACTGTTTAATAATACTATTATAAAAAAACAGTAAATTTTTTATTAAATAATATTATGATTATTATTATTTAATATTAATTATAAAACTAACTATATTATTTTTGTAGATTTGTACAAAAAACATTGGTTCAAGCTCAGTATTGGCATAATCCATTGCAAGAAGAATTATACAAAAATAAAAGTATCTTCTTAGCTGATATCAATAATGAAAATAAAATCAATCAGGTAGGAAATGAATTGTCAATTAATTATCAATTGCACTGTACAAAAAATTTATCCCATTTCCAATCGCAAAATAATTTACACCTGATTTTTATTGCAGGTGTATGTAAATAATTTGCAGAAGTTGCAAAAGTTCGTTCTTGTAAAGTTTGAGAAAGATTCAATGGTTGTGCCCAGAGAAACAGAATGGTTTGGATTTTATAAGCCTGGTCAGGCGACTGAGTTGCAGACTATGGAACAATCAGATATTTATTTGGAAGTAAGTACATACAAACGTTATTTACAAAACTCCTTAACCAAATGATACTAAATTTCTGATCACTCTATATCTCAATTTATTAGGATCGTTTGGGATTGAAGAGAATGAAGGAAAATGGACAAATCGACTTCCTCTCTGTCGATGGCAATCATCTACAATTCACCGATGTCTGGTTTATTGACAATGTTATTAATAAGTATCTCGTGTAATTTATTTGTATAAACATTTTTTTTTTTATACGATTAAGTTTCTTTGATTAAGAATGATACGTTTTTAAATGGGATAATAATAATATAATTTTCTTATATAAATAAATGATTCCAAATCATTTATACAAAATCAATCCACTCATTAAGAATATTTTAACGCGTCTATTATTTGTTTACTCTTCCACGTGAAAGAGATCTCAGCATTAAAAAATCTAATCGTAAGACGAACATCTTGATCGTGACCTTTGGCTCTTGAGACAGCAATTAACAGTCAATATAATATGAGAAGGGTGGATGATTGACGAAGCTTTTGAAGGCAGAACGCGTTGGGATGAAAAGGAGACGGCAATGGTTGCTGTCAGGGGAGAGGAAAAAGGGGTCGAGATGCTAGCAGCAGACCAGAAGAGAGCCGGACTCGCGGCACCGTACAACCACGCATGATGCCCCCATTAAGAGATTACATTATGAGTTCACTTTGTGAATCTACTGCCTAACACAGTCGGATTCGTAAATGCACACCGACTAGCATTCCCTTTGGCGTCTCTCTCTTATCCGTGGATTATGGAACAGTGCGAACCCAGAGAGCGCCCCAATCCCCCGCCCCCGCCCCTCCGCCCTCACCTCCTAACATTGTATCCCGTTACGAGGGCTTCATGCACGCGGATAAATATGTTTTTATACAAAAAGTTACCCCCTGCCACCTAGCGCGCTCTATACAAACACGGTCATCATATGATTACACCACCCGGTTCTTTTTCCCCGCTGAGAGAGGAGGCAACGCGTTACATTACGAGATGAGATATCTTTCGCGGCAAAATTGCATGAAGACCTTTAAGAATATCGCGACGTTAGGCCATCTCCGTCGTGAGGTTCCTTTTATTTTCTCGTCTCCTCTCTTTTGCTTCCTTTCTTCTTTCACGGTTGCTCCACCGACAACTTCAACAACCTCTTCTTCTAACATTTCTTTTTCTGTTTTTTTTTTTTTTTTTTTTTTTTTTTTTTTTTTT
>JABFQA010002498.1:0-11152 GCA_022817065.1 Probaryconus sp. ZL-2020
TTAAATAGTTTCTACACTGAAAAAAATGATAGTTAAATCAACTAATATCTATCTATTTATTTATATAATGGGAATTATTTATTGGGTAATGGGGTGGGGAAAATTTTTATTCTTCTAATCTTTTATTTTTTCTTTTGTTAAATTATTTTAATTTTATTTTAATTACAAGTTATATTGTTTCTAATAATTATTTTTTTATTTAAATTAATTGATTAATAATCGACCTTTATTAATTTTATTAATTTTATTGATTTATTATTTGAAGTTCTTAAACTAATAACGCAAATTTCGCAGAAAAAAACACAGTACAGTATCGGGATTTGAACGCCGTCGTTTACATATTCAAGAACGCAGGCACGCTTAACATCGAGTTATCGAGACGCTAGTAACAAGGGCCGTTTATTGGCATATAAGAGAGCTTATAGGTATGGCTTATAAACCCATGGTTTATAAATCCATCACTACAAGCGAAGCTAAAACCATCTCATGCAGGAGATGCAACTACATGAAATATCTTAGAAAACTATATTGATATAGTTGAATTATCTAATTTCGATTAATTAACTGCACATTAGTTAATTCATCCAATCAATAAGGTTATATCAACTACATATAGAAGTAGATTTAACTATATTCATTTGTTTGAATCAACTAATGTGCAATTAATTCAATAAAAAAATTGTTTGATTAAAATTTTTCCATCAACTACACGACGGAGTTGACAATATGATCAATTTGTTAGTTTAAAACGAGGAAATAAAAAATGATTTTCGAAACATGTATCTTCAGGACCAGATATTATATTTTGTTTTAATTCTATGTTGTTGAATAATCTATCATTTAATTTCCATTGATGCTTTACTGATAAAGTATAAGGTAAATTGACTGCAGAAGATGTTACGTTTGCTGCTGATTTAAACTGTTTATGTTTTGCCTCAAATCTCATGCATGATATATTTCTCAAAGGCCCTACTCGTCGCATTATTCGAGGGTAATGCAGCATATAATGGTGTTTAGGTTTTAAGTTATCATTAAATAACGAAGTGTAAAGTTCATGATGTTCTGTGATCAAAATTTCTAAATATTCAATTTCTTCAACATGTAACGACCAAGCCATAAGTATATCAATAATTGTTCTTAAAATAATATAAAGTTCCCAATATGAATCCTTTTCTGGAATTAAATCCCCTATTATTAAACCTAAATATTTAACTAAGTTCATTGTCTCAGATGCTGAAAGACCCAGATGATATTTCTTTAATTTTTCTTTGCTTAAAAAAGTGGGTCTATTTCGTTCATCTAAAACTCCAAAATCAAATCCACCTATTCGATTATTAAGATCATTAATTGTAAAATATTTTTTCTCATCAATGTAATATAATAATAATTTTGATATATCATATAAACAAACACCATGATATAGATCATGCATGATATCTGATGCTACATTTAAAGTAACATGAAAGTAAGATAGTTCATTAAATAAACAATCTTCATTAATACCAGTTTCTTTAACATTCTGTTTTTGTACGTCGCTGTCATAATTTTCACTTGTTCGTAATAATTCAGGTAATTCTCTTGCTGTTATTTTTAAAGCTTCACGAGTAATTTTACAAAAATGGCAAGAATAATTAGCTGAGAAACTTTGCACGTAACCACAAATTTCGTGTACTCCCAGGTTATCACCTACGACCAAAATGCAGCAAACATAAATATCAATGCCATTCTCTGTTGTATAAATTGGATTACTTTCCATTCGTTTTAACTCTTGTAAAAGTGGTGAAAAAGTTGCTTTAATTGAGTTGTCAGATTTATCATTACTATTGAATAACAATGTAAGAAAAATGTTTTCCAGTTTTGAAGCTGATTGAGGAGGAAGATAAGATATTGTGGAATACACAGCACCCATTTTTTGTGCACCTGCATGTGAACCAAGAGCGTTTTGAGTTTCAAACTCATCATAATATATGATAATTGGTAAAACTATAGCATCTTTTGGAAATTTTTGTTTAATATCTTCATAAATAGGACATTGAATTATATTTGAAAACACATTAGTCTGTTGTAATAATTTATGCATGTAATCTAAAATAGTATTTAAAAATTCAGGTATTTCAAATAAACCAAGTAAAACTTTTTCAATTGATACATACTGACCAGTCGCATTAGCTGGTACAAGTGAAAATTTTCCGTTACTTCTTTTACTGATAATTTTTTGACCAATTACGTATGATTTTGATTCAATTAAGAAACCTTTTTCTTTGAAAAATTTACATCTTTTATAATCAGTATCCAACGATGGAAAAGGATCTTCATAAACTTTAAAGATAGAATCAATGTTACTTTTTACTATTGCATCGACATTGATTTCGCTTAAACTGTCCATAACTTGTTTTTTAAGATTTGAAACTATAGAGCATTTTACAAAATCATTGGTTAAATCTAGTATCTTTTGTACGTTTTTACGATTTAACGTATCATCATTGTAAAATAGAGATACATAACGCGCAGCTGATTCCTGAAGATTTTCTTTCAACGTGTTAAGTGTTGGTGCATTAATAACAGTTGGTGCTCTTATAACAGATATCTACTGCTTGCAAAATATTGTCCATTTTATACAAGATGTCATCTAAACAAATGTAGTAACTGTCGATTTCAGAAAAAGTTGGACCAATAATAATTATATAGGGTTGACTGGTTTGTTTTTTTATAATAATTCGTTTATTCAGAACAGGCAAGGCCCAATAATACATAAATCAGTTTAGAAAAAATTCTTTACATAGGATTTCAGTACAGTACAGTGGTAAAAACGTAATATAGTTGTTACGTCTTGGACAATAACGCAACAAACGAATAAAAATTGTTTGATTAATAGATTTCGCAGAGCAAACCTATTAATCGGTCAAAGGAACTGGGAACAGGGAACAGAAAAGATTGAAACTATAAAAATAGTCTAATTTATTAATACTAGGATAGAAAAATGACATAAAAGTGAAATAATCGTTGACTTACAATATAATAGTCTACGGACTTACTGCTGGATTAACATTTTTAACACGGGTACAAAACATCGAACTGGACGCGGAATAACAAGTTTAGTTAATTACACGCGGAACTACATTTTATGGATCGGATCATGGTTGAAGGAGAGTATCGAAACTCTCAGCTCCAACCCGATGATCCGAGGACCACGAACAGAACAACTAGTTTTAATAAGTAATGAGCAATGAGTAACTGGGTAACTGAGTAATTGAGTAACTGGGGGGGAAGCCTCCGAGTTGAGGTGTTTTATAGGTGAATTATTGCATCAGGCAATGTTCTCAGTGACACCCTTGAACTCTTGGCGTAGGAGTTCTTAAAACACCTGATTGGTCAACTCGGTGACTTTTGGGAAGGGCATGGGGACAGATAGGTAAAAGGGCGTTGGTAACTTCGGTACGCGAGGGCAAGAGTGCCGCTGTCAATCCAACAAATTTTGCATCATCTTCTTAATCCCTCAGATACCGAAAAACTTAAAGATTTATTGCTCTGGGTTTCCCAGATCCAATATGTCACATATATATTTTTTTAGCTTTTGATGAGTTTATTTATTATACTTTAATCTTAAATGCACAATCTCTCTTTTATTATTTTTTAACTGATTTATTCTTTTTCATATTTCCTTGTTTTGTGCATTTAGGATTTGTAAAGTGTAATAATAAATTTCATCAGACTTGGGAAATTTATGGATGATGAAATTTTGGCATTTGTGATGGCAAAAAATGCCATCACATAACAGCGCCAAATATTCCGTGAGCGTGAATTAATGCGTTGTCTGCCTAACGGATCGCTCGTAGTTTTGGCGAACGTGTCAACAATAAGCGAGATCGATCGATAACCCATTATAAAACTTTAAATTGTTCCGCGATGACAAAAAGCACAGGTGCCCGGAGATTCTCCTGCCGTTGTCGATGTTACCGCCGCCGCTAAAGACGGCGCTAAAACAGCTACAACGAAGTACGAGTTCCGCAGTGCATTTCGCAACACAAAGGCAAACTCTAATTCAATAACTGTTTATCAATGGCTATCAATCAATGATGTCATGTCATATTTATCTACCTTGCGTTCACTTGCAATTTATTTTTCGCCTCACTCGAGTACTTTGCACTTGGCACAGTTGCTAGGAAATTGAAATTAAATTGTAACCGTGTTTCAAAACAACTCGATGCGTTTGTTAAGCCGATAAAAGGCATCAGTCGTGAACAAATAACAATTCGTTTTAATCTTAATAGAAGAAGAAAAATAAAAAGAAAAAAAAAATAGAACAGAAAAAATTTTTATCTCTTCTTAGTTGACCTTTACGCCTATCTTTAAGGCCTCTATTAGAATATTTCGTTAATTGCCCTTCTTTACAACACGGAAACAATCAATCCGCCAAGCAATCTCGGACACTTAACTCCAAGCTTTCCCAATAGCCACTCATTTTCTGCAATACATCATAGCAACATTGCCTCGGTACATTGCCCTATTTGTAGAAAACTACACCATAGTCTTCTACTTATATTCTCTAACAATTTTCTTCGTCTCTCTTTGAGCGCATTCGTTCTCTATCTCGTGAAGGCTTCTTCTCTTGGTGTGAACGCCGCTGTCTAAAACTCGTAAATCGCCATCATTTTCCATCGTTTCGAAATTCTTCAACCGTAACAGCGCAAGGTGTAGATAGCCGCGGGCAATTTCATAGTTTCGCTACTAAACGCGAACTTAACTGACCTGCGTCGCGTTACATCTGCTTGAATAGACCAGATTCTCTTTTCGATCAAATCCAATGCCTGGTCTCCTGCCGCTCTCCTGCTCGGTTGCCTCGGCCGACTCCGTTTCCTCATTGCGCTGTCCGGTTGACGTGTAATTCGCGGCAGTGCTCGATTTCATCGCCTCTCGAAAGCTACCGTCTATCTGTTCTTTGGCTCGCGCGCTCCGTTCTAAAGTGATCCCACGATTTCAAGGCGTCAGTTATTTCCAACTCACGTTTAACTTCAATCTTGCGCACAATTCCACCGAAAAGTGATCGTCGCGTGCACTCAGGCGGGACCTTACGTACGTCAATGCAAATAAACCCTGATGAAAATTTGCAAGGAATCCGGCCCAAACTCAAGAATGCATAATCGAACTCGTCGTTACCCCTCAATTTCTATTCCAGTGTAAATACACCAATTTCTTGTAAACGCATTCATCATTTTCTTTCACTCCTGTTCGCACGTTTCCAACGCGTGTCTTTGTTCCGTTTTTTTTTTTTTTTTTGCAGAAAAAATGTTTCAGGTAGATAATAATTAATGGAAATGTTTCCAAATGTTTCCAATACATTTTCCTATTTGGTATAGTAAAGATTCATGAAACTTTTGTAGTTTTTTTTAAACAAGTGATATCATGATGTCTTGATTTCTATTTTGTATGGTAATTTTTCCTACAACTTTTATTCTGTGTGAATTTGAATTCTGTATGACGAGGAGTTGCATTGTCTTTCCCACAAGGAAATGGGAAGGGAAGGAGAGGGAATGGCAGAAGGGCCTAAAAGTGGGGCCTTATTCGGGCGAGAGTTTGCGGGCAGTTCCGCAGGCGGCTGGACGCAGATATGGGCGCTACAAATGGGCGGGACGGCCTGTGGAGCCCTCGGGTCCCTGTCAGGCCCACGGAACACCGTGGAACGGATCAAGACAGAGTCGGAGGGATCGAGCTCTGGCGTGCATGGCGCGATCCACGCTCGACCGAGGGCTCCACCAAAGTCCGTGGGGTGGGGAGGCCAGACGCCCCGCTGGACGCCGAAGCGGGGCTATCAAGGTGAACCACTTACACTTTACCGACTGGATTACACAAAGCGATCGAAGGGTCTTAACAGAAGGACGGGATGCGCACGCACTCTTTTCGTTCGTCTTGCGTATAATTCTGCTATGCTATGTCGAATAATTCAGATCGAGATTGCTCGGTTGATTCTCCTGCAGAGGAGATATTCATTCAAATGGCATTCAAATGGCAGCGCTTTTTACACGAACAATTCGTCCAGGATATTTCTCTTAACATTTATATCGAAATATTAAATTTGCAATTTCTGCGCGAGTACATTTTTGGTATTCGGTATATGAACCGTTGTAATTTTGAATCCTCAGAGGGTAGAAAATGTTTGTATTATTTTGTTTTTCTTTGGTCAAACGTTTTCGTCAAGGTCCCTCTGACACACGCTCACGAAAAGGGGTAATTACGACGACAAGATGTTGACCGTCGAGCACGATGTTTTTTTTTTTTTTTTTTTTTTTTTTTTTTGAAGGCATACCGAACGAATCTCATTCCTCTTTTACGCGCGTTCGTTCCTTTATGTAGGCCGGATTCGCTTATGACGAGGCAAAAAAGTTTTATAACTTTACACGGTCATTTGCGAGCCGATGTCGGTACACTTTGATAATCGCTAAGTATCACGTAATTTTTGTCCTTTCAGATAAACGAACATATTATTACGCGATTCAGTGTAAAAAAAATATTGTCAATCATTTTGCTTTTTTGATGTCTACATTCCACTTTGGACCTTATCAATAATCGCATAATTTCCTTTTGATTTGTTGTTGATTAAATTTTGCATTCGTATTTTAATTATGAATCAGGACCTTCCCGATGAAACAGTAATTAAAACAAAAAGCAAGCTGTAATGATATTAAAAGCTATGAAAGTTGAGAAAGAAAGTAGAAAAAAAAAAAAAGTTTAAAAGTAAATTGTATCTGATTAAGTAAGACCGATTCGCGCTAGATTCCATTCCCTTGCGCGACAACTGCCAAGACATTTGAATTAAGTGTTTTACAGAAAGTTATTTAAATACAGCTTAAGGACAATTTAACACTTGTCCTTTCGTATGTTTTTGATGGAATAATAAAATCTTACTTAGCTTCTATCGTACTAGAATAATCAAACGCCGTTTGTGAATATTTTCTCCTGATTCATTCCACTTTAAAATCATTTATTTTCTTACCAATGATGTTAACCCCTCGATTTCAAAGATTTTAATTTACTTTAATTATAAAAATCAGCAATAGAACAAGATGTCTTTGACTCAGATTTTGGTTAGAGTAACTGAATTAATTAGTTGGAGAAAAATTAATTAAAGATATTACAATTTGAAAATTGTCATTTTTTGGACTTCCTGTTTTTTGCCAAGTATATATAAAATAGAAACTTTGCAGAATGCTTTGCATTGCTTATAACAAAAACTTGATAAATAATACAAGTGAAATTTACACCGAAAAGCAAATTTTTCGTTAAAGCAAATGATAGCATCAAAGTTTATTGAATAATTGACTTTTAATTGTAATTCAATCTATTTGAACCAACAATAAAAAGTTGCAACAACTCTAATAAAAAAAAAATGCACTTGTTTTAAGTACACAAAGCGTGACCCAGTTCTGGGAGTTCCGTATGTATGTAAATTATATTGCTTTCAGTATCCTAACTTCACCGACGAACAGAATGTTGCACTGAAACACTTCGAATGTAATTGCGAATCTCATTGAGGCATCGACGATTATAACTCGCATGTACAAATCAGACTCATCAACGGAAATCGTGATTGCAAACTGGATCGCGGCCTTTAACGAGATATTTCAACTGCGATTACGCCTTTACGAAAGCAGATAGTGACAGATTATCAATGATCCCTAAATGCGGTAACAATGTGTTCCGCGTTAATCAAACGAAAGAGATTACTTTGTCAAGTTAAACTCACTTTATCTCAGTCTATAATTAATATTGGCAATCAATTTCACAAGTATTTATTTAATAAAACATCATTAACTAGAAATCGCATTGAAATGTTTTTTACTGAAAAAAAAAAAAAAAAAAAAAAATACTGTTTCTCAATACTGAAACCAAACTGATGATAACAAAGCGAGACTTAGCAAAGTAGCGGAGTGAAGGGAAAAGAAGGAAATTTCGAACTCGGACACCGCGCGATTTCAATAAATCTGCATAGTTCCATGAAATTACGGAAGATAATTCCCCGCCAAAACTCTCCTCGGAAGTATCTTCCGTGATTAAATCGACGACTCGTGTTTTTCTTCTTCAAGTCGGTCTCTGCAATCTGTGCGATGTCTACTTAAAAATGAAGAGGGTTAAAAGCGTACAAAAGCGAGTACTCGAGGGCATTCGGACAATAGGCGTCGAGCGTTTTTCAACTTAAATCGGACTGTTATTGGAATTCATAGCCGTTGTTATCCCTAATCCAGTGTACGCGATGGATGCCGTGAGGCGAATGCGAATTCTCGAGTACGTCAAGCATTGCGAGCTAGCGAGCGAGCGAGCCTGTGTATCCTCTCGCCTCTTCTCAGCTCGTCCTTGTCCGCGCTAGGTCGCCGCAGCCAGCGCTTTGTTATTAGCCGATTCGGCGCGTCTCACCCGCTACTCATTTTCCCACCTCGAAATTATACCGCGGCTGCCTGCAAACACTCCGAGTCCTCCTTTCTCTTGCGCCGCCTCTCCATCCTTCCTTCTTTCCTCCACGAGTCGCTTTGTCTTATCACGCGAATCTTATATTTCATTGATTACACCAAAAGTTGTCTTCCTTTACTACTGAGATCCTTTTTTTTTTTTTTTTTAAATTTCTTATATTTCCTCTGCCGTCAATATACAAAATTTCATTACAGTAGGAAATAACTGATTAGTAATATAATTATCCATCGTTAATTGAAATGAAATAAATTTACAGGTTTCATTGAATATCGGTGAAGGATTTTAAAGCTAGAGTAAAAGAAGAATATCATTTTCTGACCAATTTATAACGGCGATTCAATATTTGATAAAGACAGTTTTATCTTGACATTTCAAGATATCGCATTCTATTATTTTGCTAAAAATAATTTTTTTTTTTTTTTTTTTACGATTACCAGTGTCCTCTTCTGATCTCTGTTAAATTGAGAATGAACGCACTAAAACGAAAACCCTGGTCGCGGAACCATACGCATAAGACCGTTGAATAAGAAAGGCGCGATCAATCTCAGATAACCTATGCCTCGACAGTGAATTTACGCCCGTGGTCTTTCTTCTTCGTTCTTTCCTTCGATCCGATAATTTACGCCAGAGCGAACAGAGTCCCACGAAAATTTATGCGAGCAAGTTCCTACTTTCCAGTGAGACTGAATTTGCAAAAACTTTTGAATTTTAATATTTTCTTTTTTTTTTTCCCTCGATATTCAACCGAAAGACTATGTATCACCGCATAAACAATTGTACTTTCAAGTTGTTTCTTTCTAATATTTTAACTATTACGAACTTATTATAAATCTCTAGAAATAATATATTTTTGTATTTTGTTTCCGTTTCGTTCCTCTTTTATTTCATGCCGTGGCAAAAGATTTGGAAGCACTAAATTAACGATCGTATATATGAAAGAAATATCTCAACGAAAGAATAGAATTTTCATTTCAATATGCAACAGAATGTGCGCGATGCACATTTTTCCGATTTTATTATAAATTCATAAAATTTGATAAACAGGAAGAATAGATATTGTTTAATGCATACGAAAGTAATAAAAAGAATATAAATAAATAACGTTATGGAACTAGTCTATCTGTTTCGAAAATTAAAATTTCTTTTTTTTTTCTGCGTCAGAATTGGTCAAATATTTGCTTGAATATGTAATGTTTATTTCATTGATATATTGATTTCAACAAAATTCATATTCTAAAAATCTCATAAAACTCTATGCATACTTAATATGTAACGTTGCCGATCTATTTCTTACGAACTCTATATAGTTAAATATGAGATATATTTTAAGAATGGTCAAATCTCCTTTTTTTTTTTAAATCAATAATAAAAAAAATCTAAACATTACAAGAGAATATGCAGTTAAGTGATTAGTTTTACGTTGCGTCAGCCGTTGGCTTAGAAAGTGTCGCGTGCGTCTGTTACTATAAAACGTGCCGAACGGTACGCATGGATTAAAGGACACGATCGATCTAAAATCGAAGCGAGACATCCGTGGCCAAGTTCCGTGAAATGGGCTTTCGGTGGATTGCTGCTACTGCAGCTCGTCCTCAAATAATAATTCACAAGAAGTCTCCGTCGAATCTCGTAACTTTTCTGGTTTTATTTATGACCGAACCGAGAGAAAAATAATACCATTCCCATCCAGGCCGTATTATTTCCTTTCCCACCCTTTGGTCGTTATCTCCTGTTCGTAGACAGAGACGAGGGGATTCCCTCTTTCTCTCTATTTGTCACATAGCAAAGCAAAATCATGTTGTATAAATTGCTTCCGACCGATAGCCGGCAGCACGCGTCGTGGATTTACGATTATGTGTTGTCGCCACGCGGGACTCCCAAGCTTCGTTCTCGCTTTGCTCGAGAACCGCGGACATTCAATTACGTTTCCTTTATTAAGGCTCTCCACGGTTATCCAACAAGGTAAGGCTGAACTTGGCGCGCATGTTTATTCGAAACACTCATTCAAAGGTATAAAAATAGGTGCATTGTTGCAGACACTGTACGCGCTTTAGTTATGGAAATTTTAATTGAAATGTATTTCTAGATGTTAATAAAACGTTTACGAGGGACTTTTTACCCGCTTCTTCGTATCTTACTTTCTATTTTGTTAACTTCCAAGGATTATTACGAGCAAATTATTTTCGAAGCAAATGGCTTCAAAGGTATAAGAGTAGAGTATCAGAAACATTCGTGAATGAGAACATTGAACATTTTTTTATAATTAATTAATTGATAAAATATTTGTGAAATATTGATAATGGTCTGATTTTATACGCTATTGCTGTTAATTACATTGTTAATGTAAATACGGCTAAATAAAATACAATCTTGATAAATTATAAATAAATACAAAATGCTGAAAGTTTTATGCATCATATGAGAAAAAACACCGATATACAATTCTTTTCTCGACGAAGTAAATTATGTTCTTATCAGCGTGTAAAATCTGAACATTGCTTCAATCAATTTCGTGTCTAGAGAATAAATTCAATGCTCCATAACATAGAGCATTATGATATCATTTTATTTCTATTATATTCTATCACTTTTTCCATCGATTTTTTAATAGGTCAAATGAAATGAATTGTTAATCAAACAAGCGTTGCAATATCATATCGTTTTGATATAAAAAGACTATTGTACACTTTAC
>JABFQA010002499.1:0-11150 GCA_022817065.1 Probaryconus sp. ZL-2020
TTGCTACTAAATTTATTATGTTTAAAATTTGTCTATCGATGTTTCTATTTCTGTTGTATGCTTCCAAAGCAAAAAGGATTTCAATTTCAATTATATACAATAGTAAAACTGTTTAAGATAACTTGTTTTTAATAAATTATCAGACTATATACAATATTTAAAAAAATATGCAGTAGTTCAAACACGAGAGCTAAGATTAAATGTTAATGGTGATTTTCCCATGTTAAGAATCAGAAAAAAAATGTTGATTAAAATCAGAGTTCTCAACTAGATAAGGACACTTGATAGTACGCTCATTTAAAACACATTAGCGTACGATAATTTTATCCTTGTTTTTGAGAATCCTGATTAAAATACAAAAAAATGTAAAATTTGTTGATAAGTACATGAAATCGTTACATAGCAAATGCTAGTACGCAAAATACGTAGTATTCTATTAAAAAAATTGGTGAGTAATAAAAACATAAAAAGAGACAAATAAAAAGAAAACAAAAAAGAAAGAAACAGACAAGCATTCTTTTAAGAAAGAATACATCAAAGAAAAAGTGCACGCAATCAACTACAGCTTTCTTCTGCTCTCACCTTTCCATATTTCATGTAAATTTTTCAGAATTTTGCTTAAAGATATTTGCAATATTTTCATTTCTTATATTCGATTTTCTTTGTTCTGTATCTGTATCTGTATTGTATACGAAATTATTTTCTTCTACTACAATTTTTTAATGTTAATTTCCCTCAGTATATACTTAAACATTGTTGATTATATATATTGTTTGTGAGAATATTATCCTTCTGAGAATATTGATTTTCAAATCAGCTTTATGTGAAGGGGATTATAATTATTGAATAATAGAAAACTTTTCGCGAAGTTCCGTTCTAATAAAGTTTTGTAGATAGTATAACTCTTCTCGAGTTAAACTCTTAAAGATACTTAATCTTTTACGCAGTTTCAAGGTGACTCCTTTTATGAAACAGCCGCTGTTTTATTGATATGTTTTACTTTATGTCTTTCGTTCGTCGTGTCAAAAAGTCTTGCAAAAATGCAAATTCAGTTACAAAAATTTAAAAAATATTACCGGCATGTTCTAACGAAGTTACGCGATTTTTATTACAATTCTTTAATGAGATTTTGGAGGGAAGAAACCTTTATATTCATATGTTTTTTTCCATAGAAATCCACAGAAATGATCAATTATTGTTTTTAAATTGTTTATATTGTTTTTATAATGTGAGTATGTTTCGGTAATACAAATAATGTTACTTTTTTTAAAACCACTTAACCCTTTTCTCAAGGTTATGATCCCAGTAACAGCGAACAGATTGAGGCAAATTCAGAAACAGCATTGAAGCAGATACATATTTTATAATATATATATATATAGGAAAATTTTGCTTTTTTAATCTGTACGAATCTGTTTTAGAGCTTTTGCACATTAAAAAACCTAATACTTAATCTGTTCTGGCACATAAAAAGTCATTTCTCAAGTTTTCAATCTGATGTAGGACATAAAAAATATCAATATTCAAAATGTTAATCTGTTAAAGAACATTCAAAGTTTTTTTATGTTTAAAATGTGTCCTTAATTGTTTTTTCAATCTGCTTGTACGCATAAAGAACATTAGACATATTGAAGCAGAATCGTGTGTTTGACAGTGAATATGCCATTTTGCAAAAACAGCATTCAAAAGACACCACGCGAATAAGTTTGAATCTGTTTGCCGTTACTGGGATGTTGTAATTGTCATATTTTACGAAGGAAATTGAAGTGAATTTAAATCCAAATAAAACTTAACATAATTCGATTTTGTGATAATTGATGGGTCGCGTTCCATAACAGCCTTAGCGTTCGTGGTTGACCTCCCCCGCTACCAAGTTACCGCGCACACTTCTGAGTGGCGTTACGATACGCGGAAAGCGTCAGCCACGAACGTTAAGTCAGTTATGGAACGCGACCCCTCAATTGTCTTAACAGTTTATAAAACTTAGCAAACACTTTTTTGGACATTTTTCTTAATAATAATAATAATAATAATAATAATAATAATAATAATAATTTTATAGGTAGAATTAGTTTTCCATTTTTTCTGGGTTTTGTATTATAAACAAAGTTTATATTCATCCTGTTTTTTTCATACGATGAATTGATGTACACGTTATAAATTTACTTTTACCGTGTACGTTGAATGAAATAAGTATATTTAATAGACATTTAATTAATGAATTGTGAACGTTCGAATACATATATTACATATATTTAATAAATTTATGAAGTTACGTTTATATTCTCGACTAAAATAATATATACCGCAAGATTATGAGAACTTCGTTATGCAAACAGAGACGTTGGATGTATATATTTCACAACATTCTGACAGAGTCTCTTCAATTTAAGGGAAAGTATTTATCATCCTTTAATAAGTATAGTATATTTTGCTCTATATTAAATAAAGTTTGTGTCTACAGTATAAAACACTACATATTGTTCCTTCATTTACTCCGCATTATTAGCATAATCTTCTTAGTAAATATTAGTTTTTGATGGGCGGAATAAGGACGGAAAATTTTATGAAAAATAATTTTTGTTTCCCCTACATGGACTGAGAATCAACTAAATTTTAGCGGTTGAAACAACCAAATTATTTAGTTGATGGTTATTTCAATATAATTCAAATAAATAATCTATTTCGTCAAATGTGTTAACATTTCTCTTATTAAAATTAATTACTATAATTTATGGTCACTAGAAGTATGTAGCGCGCCCTCCGGGGCAACCGAAGATATCACTGAGAAAAATTTAATTTTAAATCAAAATCGATATCCTTTTGATGAGAATCAGTTTGATTGAATACGAATCATTTTAAATGAAAAGGAATCGTTTTGATTCAAAATTATAATATTTTGAAGGAAAAATATCATAATTTTCAGTTAATACGAAATTCGTTTTGAATGAAAACGATGCGTTTTGGTTGAGCATGAATTCATTTTCATTCAACTAGCTGGCTAAAATATATAATGCGCATGTGAATAATTCGAGGTTAAATGATGCTACTTTGTTTTGATCCACGGTCAGAGTAGTGTGAATTTTATAAGTTTATTTCCTAAGATGTAATTTTAATTTCATACGTGTAATATCAAATTAAATAGATAATTACATTTTAGGTTATGTAATTATAATATGTCACGTAAAAATTATTTTGTTTACCTTCAAAATTCTATCGTTTTGCGTCAAAACGAAATGCGTTTTGAATGAAAACGATTAGACTGAAAACGATATTCCTTTTGAATTAAAACTATTTCCTTTTGGGCAAATATCAAGCGGGAAATCCATTTCAATCAAAACGAATCGTTTTGATTGAAAACTAAATTTTTCTGAGTGTATCTTAACTGAAATGGGCAATGCTTTGTTAAACATTTACTGGAGTATAGTTAACCGTCAAAATTAACAAAAGAAATTAAAAAATATATCAAACTTGATTAGATAAAAATCATATAATTTTCAGTAATCAAAAATTTTGCCAGATAGAACTAATAGAAAACATTTTTTTATAGATAATGAATACTGTTCCTTGGTGAAGGAAATTCCGCCTTACAATGAAGGAAATAGACTTCTGGATTTAATGGACCTTTCAATTTTCGACTTTCTAATGGGAAATATGGATAGACATCATTATGATACATTTAAAGACTTTGGAAACGATACGTTTGTCGTGCATCTCGACCATGGCCGTGGATTTGGTAAAGCTTATCACGACGAAATCAGTTGCCTTACACCGTTGATACAATGTTGTATGATTAAACAAAGTACATTAGCTACATTATTAAGGTACAAATACTACAATTAATTTTATTTAAAAAAGCAACATTTACTGGAAAAATTTATAATATTATGGCAGAATTTATCTATCTTACTAAGAAAAGTATTTTTAGTTCTTACTAAAAATGTAGTAATAACTTGAATTTATTAAAACTTTAGTTATTTTACTATAGTGGAACATTTAAAAATGATTTAAAACATAGTACAGTTTACAAAAATCAGGGCTGCAGTGATCATTGAGGTCTAAAATTATGAGAAAAATTATTTTTTTATAAAAAATATGACTAAAATATGACTAAAATAGGAATAAAATATGACTTGGTCTTTTTATTTAGTTTATACAAATTTTTCATTAATAATGCGAATAGAGTGTTATATATAATAATAATAATAATGTGGGATCTGCGAAGCAGATACAACGGAACCTGGGAATAAAGCCATTTTTCCCACCCCTTCCTTCCACCTGGGAGTCCCCGACAGATCTGTGGAACACAAACCATCAAGGTCCGCCGACATGGCCCCCGCACTGCCATGAAGTACCGTTTAACTTATGGGAAACTGGGCTCCGGTAGCACCGCACTTCCCAGCTTTACCAACATTTTTAGCGCAGATGTTCAGTCTGATGTCGCCAAAGGCTTCACAAGTGCAGAGTACATGTAGTATCTCTTCCCTGTCCGGCCCACACCATCTACACCGAGGTGATACCACCTGCCCCATCACGAATATGTGGTACCGCAGATTGGCGTGTCCCGTAATTATTTGAGAGATCAGTCGGGCCTCGTTCCTTTTCAGCCCTAGGAATTCCCCATTCCAATCAGGCCGTAGCAACTCACCCATACTAATCTTCGACTGCCGGCCTTTATTGTGTTGGTTCCACCTTACCTGGTGTTCCTCCAACATACACTTATTCACAGTTTTCTTCACTACCGTTTTGGTCAGTCCCACATTGAAAAAAAAGTTTGCGCAGCACACCTATATATTTAAGTGTAGTACTTAATTTATTTAATTAATTTTGGAACACCCAGAACAGTTTAGATTCTACTACCATACTTATTTATTTGATGCTATTTAGATGTAATAACCAAAGTCAATTTAGTAAATAATATAATTGCCTATGAATAATGCATACATGCCAAAGTTCTATTTTAATTATAGATTTTTATTCTTTAAAATTGTTTTTATTCTGTGAACATAAGTCATTTTAAAAAGAATTATCTATAAAATGATTCTGAAGAAAGTTATGTATATGCTACAAAATCAGGAATTCAAAATAAATCGGCCGAAAGAAAGATAAGTGTTAGACAGATAAGTGGTAACTTATGGAGCATTCACAAAGATGCGTAAACACAGCGTTTGCTATATCAAATACATAGAAAGCGTAACGTAAGAGTTTACACTTCCTATGTATTTGATATAGCAATCGCTACGTTTACGCATCCATTGTGAATGATCCTTTACTGTAATCTGTGACCGGTGTTCTCAAATGAATGATGGTATTTATTTCTAATTTTGATAATTTTTATTAACTCTATTTGAAAATTTACCATGCAAAAAAAAATGATAGAAATTACAAATGTCTCCGAAATACTGACTTTAATATTAGTGATTAGCTTTGTTTACAGCAATTGATAGAAAAAGATAAAACAGATAAACAAAAGTCACAGTTGGAAGCGCACATATAAAAGAGTATGGATGAGAAATCCAGATGTGTATTATTATGATAACTATTATATTTAGTTATCTTTATAAAACATTTAATACCTAAGTAAATATAGGTGGCACGACTTAACTTTTTTTTCGGTGTACCTTAAGCTAATCTTGTATCTTTTGTTAAAGTGAAAGACTTTCACAACATCGTCCAGTCTTCCTTCGTTTGTCAAAAGTTTCATCCAGTTGGAACTGGTATGCCCGCCCTTTTCCTTTCATTTGTCCCCTGAAAATAGCCTGTGTGCCGTTTTAGCCGCTACTCCCTTGATAATGATGTCAAATGGTAGAATCCCTGTAAGTACTCCCAGAGCCATGGTCTGGGCTGTCTTCATGGCGCAGGTTGCCAGTCTAAGAGCCATGCCCCTCAACCTCTCTAGTCTCGTTTTTATGCCCTTCCGTTTGGTGGATTCCCATCAAACTGTTACGTCAGAGACGTGAGCGATGAGGACACGCTGTGTTTTCCGTTAGAGAATCAAGCGTACCCTGATTTGGAGACCTGAATTAATGAACTAAATGGAAAAAGGAGTAAACTCAGTAAAACACAGAACAAATTTGTTTAACCACTTCATATTTATTACAGCACTACTCGATTTTTACAGCAAAATGTATTTAAATGGGAGGTGGCAACGCGTTACATTTGTTCATCGTAGTCCGACTCGTCGGTGACATTTATTATTTCCGGATTTTCCGGGTTTCTGCGCAGGGGAAGAGGTGCGGGGACCTTCAAACTTCGCACCCACTGTTGGAACTTCCGAAAGTTCCCAGCGTCATGGAGCGGACGCCAGCAGGCCGTTAATTTCTCCGGGGACAATCCCAAGGGGTTAGGGAGTGTTGACCCACCGGGATCAAGGGGGCTGGGGTAGTGATGATGAACTTCGTTCACTTCGGTATGGTGGACCACCTGGTTCTCTACTACTGAGGCGCCCGCCTGGACTATGGTTACGCTCTGACTGAGGCTGATTTCTGTTTTATAGGTGCGCTTCGCGCGTCTCTCCAGGTTCCTCAGACGGCGCTTTTTATTAGCCTCCGTGTCTCCGGAGTCCCTAATTTCAGCGAACTCTTCGCGGAGAGTTTCATCCCTCAGCCCTACAACTCGTTTCCAGCAGTAGTCAAGAACCCTGCTCAATTCGGAGGTAGTGGCCGCCTGGTTCGTCACTATTCAAAATATTATGATGACTATTCGGCAAAACGACACTATCAGGGGGATTCAAGGTGGAAAAACAACCTTCTATCGTGCAATTATTAAAGTCAAAGGTTGAATATAGTTTTTGGCGCGAGTGTCAACTTCACCATAACGGCGGAGTGTCCAAGGGCTCCTCCAACGATATCAAGAAAGTAAAAGTCAATAGTCAGTTCTCTGGTGCACATGAGCACTCCAATCATTACGACTGAGTGTCAAAAACACCGTTGAACCTTGACGGTAAGATTTACAGAGAATAATTTGTCGCCGCTCTGGTGCACATGAACACTCCAATCATTACGATTGAAATGTCAAAAACACCGTTGAACTTGGACGGTAAGAATTACAGAAAATAGTTCGTCGCCGCTCAGGTGCACATGAACACTCCAATCATTACGATTGAAATGTCAAAAACACCGTTGAACTTTGCCGGTAAGAATTAAGGGAAGTTGTTTTTCCGGGTTTCGGCATTCGTAATGGGCGGAGGGGGCTTTCAAATATTGTTTCACTTGTCGGGGTTAGAGAGAGAGAGAGAACATCTATCAATTGCAGTTTCTTACTTTTTGGTATTTTTCGGGACTAAAGGTGAGCCTCAAAATGAACGGTTCCTCGCAAGTCCGTGGGGATTCGATTGCTCTGCAAGGTGACTTCCTGTTGGCTCGTGTTCACTGCACTCACAACTTTCTCTCGATTGAGTCTCTACACTTGGTACTTTTTAAAGTTTTTCTTTCTAATGGATCGCGGATACTTCGTCGAACCGTTGAAAAAACGAATCTGAACTTTCCTCGGTTTTCGGGGGCCTTTTTGACCCGGAAGAATCTGGCCCCACTTTTCCTCATTTTTCCATGGTGGAAGTTTGGACGAACTTTTCTATGAGTTTCTTTTCGTGGGAGGGCTGGGACTTACGTGACCATTGGCTTTTCGTGAGGTGACTGACACACGCCCCCACGCGGGCGTGTCGTCTGGCCCACGTGTCGCACACTCTTGACCCGCAATAAACACCACGGGTAACTTGAGTAATAAAATGTTTATATTTTTTAATTTCGGACTGGGCAGCATTTGGCGTTCAAGTGTTTTTCAGGGAAAGTACAATTGAGAATGAAATTTAGTTTTAGTCACGTACGACCTTTATCTAAGTTTTTTCCGGAACATAAATAATTTTTAAATTGTTTTATCGTTTTGTGACGGTGACGTGATATCACCGTTGGATATGACGGTTATTTTTTAGTCTATGAATAGGGCTTTGTCCAACGGAAATTCTTTTTGACGCCAGAATGTTTATATTTTGTATTTAACTATTCGTGGGGGACTGGTCTGATTTGCAGATGTTTTTCTCTTTTGTCTCAATTACTCTCTCTCTCTCAACTTGTAAAAATACGGACTGTAATTCTAAACTTTAATTGCTTACTTTCTATGGGATAACTTTTGGTTGGAAATATGTGTAGACAAGAGTAACCGGAAACGTTTTATTATTTAATTTTACGCGAAAGATTTATGAATATGGCGATGCCCGAACTCCTTTGTTGATTTCAAAATTTATATGTGTAGCGGAATGGGAAACGGCGATATTGTTTAGAAAACTCGTCACTCGTGACACGCATAACAAAAATGTACAAGTCATATAAGTTCACATTTCCAAGCTTAAAAATAATTATAAAATATACATGGAATTAGTATTCCATGACAATACTATTACCAGTAACTCCTTTTCTGTAGTTCTTCTTTTCTGTAGTTCTATTTCTTCTAAACCTATCCCTTTTTTCCTTCTTTTTTTCTCTATTTTTTCTTCTTTTTTATATTTTTTAAATCTGCGTTCCTATCTCTCTTTTCCGCGTATAGTCTCTTTTGCTAGTTATTTCCTCAGTCACGATTTTTAACACACAATTCAAAAGCAAAGAAAACTCATTAAGCTATTTCGGATCGCTTCAGTAATATTTTATTGTTATATTGCGATAAACAAATTTAAAAATTATTTTAATGGAAAATTCAATACATAAGAAATAAGATTGTTGCTAATGAAATTTATATAATTGAAATATATTAGAGATAAAATTTACGCAAATAGAAACTCTAATCGCAATAAGTACGTTTATCTTAAATAAAAAGAAATATTTTTTATTACCAAATGTTTTATTAACATTTTTTGTTGACTACTGAAGTGTGACTAATAATTGTTTGTGTGATATAAGGTTGTTATTAATGCAAATTTTATATGTTAATTAATAAAGGATTTGCGTGTGTTAACACTGTTGATCGTATGGTATTGTGATTTAGATTTTATTGTCACATTTACAAGATTTCGTTAACCCTTATCCGGCCAAAGTGTATCTAGCGGACACATTCGTTCCTTTAAAGTCTAACGCTACAAAATTAATATTTTCAGACAAATATTTTTTTATTTTTTATTGTTATAAAATATAATATTACGTATGTTAAAAATGTTGTATTTCATTTATGTTCGAATGAAGACGTTTGAAATACATTTTAAGATGCTAGTAATGAATTTTTTGATATATGTCTATTGGACATACCTTGGTCTTTCACGTCAGTAAAATACCTTGGCCGGATAAGGGTTAATAAACAATGAATTTTACGTTTTATTCTGTAATTTTTGTTATATGTAAAACCCTCACTCATGTACATAAATCTTTTATAGCTGAAATAAACAAAATTTTCAAAGAATTGACTCTTTTTTCGTTTTATTTTTACAAACGTTAATGATGATAAGGTTTATAATTTTATTTTTACAGCGAAAAGAGGTAAATGTGACAATTTTCTCCATGTTGAGAATTACGTTTTGTCATTCATAAAAAATTCGTGCCCAGTATTTTAAAAATCAGAAGACTAGTAAAATATCAATATTTGAAATATATATTTAAATATTAATTAATTTAACGCAATACGTTTTCTAACTTTAATGCCAGATAATTGTTTAAATACCAGGAAGTATGGAAAATTAAAGTGTATATAGCAATAACGATTGGAAGAAAATCTATAGAAAAAGGTAAATTTATTTTAGTATAACGAACATATTTCTTTGTTCTTAGGACGAGGACGATTTTCAAGAAGAAATCATAATGAACGAGGATAAGTTTAATAACTGATATAATGTTCTGAAAGAAGCCAGGTACTGAATACTTACACTTAACAGTCTCGTCCTAAAAATTTATATCTGATTAATCGATTCAAAAAAAAACTGAAATGGTTTAAATTTCAGGAGTGGGTACTGTCAACGACATCCATTTAAGCTCATTCTTACAAATTACATTATATTTAAGATCACAATACATTTATCATAGGAAATAGATACTTTTGAAAGAGAAATAATAATATAGTGCTGTTATTATTGTTATATCATATCACTGATAAATTATTTAACGATAATACACAATAAGTATTTAGAAATTTTTTTTTCTTTTTGAATTTTCATTGTATTAATAGATGGATCAATAGATGGGTACTTTTACAGCATGGAAGATTGTACTGTACACCACAGATTTAAAATTTGTAATAAAATGTTTAAACAAGTCTTGCAATTTATCTCAGTTACTGATACATGCCTGACAGGATAATATAAAACATTTTGTTTTTCATGTATAAAACCATTACCTACCTTTAGCAAAGATGATTTTTGCATATGAAAATGATCAGTAATAGGATTTTTGATTCTCCGATTAATTTTTTTTTTTTATACATAAATTTTGTTTAACTTTAATAGGTAAAAAACTAAACTAAATGCAGTTTTTTATGGTCATCTTGAGACAATAAACGTAATTGAATATTGATTTTATTGATTGCTACTGTAATATCGAAAAAGAATAATAAGAGAAGAATAAGTACAAACAATTATTATTCTTTTTCCCACGTATATGATATTTATTAATAACATTACAAACTTAAAGCGTTAAAATATCTGAATTTCAACGATATGAGAAAAACATTATTCAATGTTTTATGTTTAGTCTACTTATAATATAGAATCACGTCAACTCACGTTGAAAGGTACAACTATTATCTCGACAACTTTACATAATGAACTCATTTCACTTGTTCGTTGACTTCAGTTTTTTTTTTTTTTTTTTTTTTAATGTCGATTCCTAAATAAAAATCGCAATGAAAACACAAATAAAATAGAGTCCGAATGCGAAATCAACTCCACAACTAGTTGTGCAATGAAGGTAAAATTTTCATGTTCGGTTTTTTCTGAATTTTGCAACCGTGTTTATTGATCAATATCTTCCAATTTTTTTTTTTTCCTCTTATTGAATATATTATAAATAGAACCCGAAGGCTGATGCATTAATTATTACGAGGTATTACAATAATTATATAACATATAGGAATTGAGCCGATGCCCATTACAAAGTGCATTACTACGTTGTTACAAAACACTGTTAGATCTTTGTATAAGAATAAATATTAAAAAAAAAAAAAAAAAAAGAACCACC
>JABFQA010002500.1:0-11148 GCA_022817065.1 Probaryconus sp. ZL-2020
TATCATCATCGAACAAAGTATTAACTTTGATTGCAGACACACGATTCTGGGACAATGTTCCAATGACCGAGCGCTTCAGACTTTCGATAATAGAATTGACTTTTCATAAACTGGGTTAGAAATGTCCGATTGAGAATTGATTTTGCGCAAAAAAAAAAAAATCTGTCAATTTGTTACAACAGCTCTTGTAACGAAGACATAAATTTAATATTGTTGTTCGAAAGCTTAAAAAAGAAATATCCAATCCAATTGTTAGCTTTCTTTTGGTTGATTTTATTCAATGAATTTTAATAAAAATAGATTTCTTGTTTCATAGTGAAATTTACAGAATGTCAACCAACGAGGATTAGAAATCATGATGATTTGCATGATTTATTAAATCAGCTAACACTTGGTATCAAATTTGTTTCCAGAAATTAACACGAAATGACGGAATCTCATTACAGCTTTGATGCAATTTAATTCCTTGAATTAATGCATTAATTATACTCATTTATCATCATACCTTTGCTTCGTGTGATTGTATATTCAAAGAAATAATCTTTATTAAAGACTTTAAAACGTAATCATCATAAAAGAATAACTCTTATCAAAACGCATATAAATAAAACGATTAACAAAGATGATTATTAAAGGATCTTTGATGAAGATTATTTTTGCAGTTAAATTCTCGTTCGTAAAACGTCGGTTAGAGAAAATCTGACTACACCAATATTATCCAACATAATAATTATGAACTACTTCATGAAGTTCCATATGAACTCCCACACTGAGGGGCCGTGCCAATTTCCTAGATAAAATTCCACGAGGATTCCTTTATAGATTTTTACAGCGAAGTTTCTTCCTCGTCTTGCGTTTCCACCTCGGCATCGTCTTTTCTCGCAGCGAGTTCGTGCTGCTGTACGAAAAAGTCCAGCACGACCAGCTCGCACGAGGGTCGACGAACTACGGCACGGGGTTATTTCCGGCATTGCCTTGCCTCGGAGGTACGCAGAGTTGCGCTCGCTCTCGCACAAGATGCTCGCTCGTCGACGTCAGGTTTGGCTGGACACGAGCTCAGTTGCAAATCCTCGTTCTCGCAGTCCTGTCTCGGCTCTCCAGACTCGCGTCGTCGTAACATTCGCCGAAGGTAACTCGGCTTTTTCACGCAAAAGAACAAAAATATCCAAGCCAAAACGTGACCAGTAATGACACTGGTGCCGGTCAATTAATTTCTCATTCCATTTCGTCGATTTATTTATTTTTTTTTATTATTATTTTTGTTTTTTTTTTATTTCATTAGTTGTTTAGTTTAATACTTGTTAGTTTTTGGTGTTCTTGTAATGAGATTCAGATTTGAGGAAATTGTTGTAAAGTTGAAATTGAAATGATTTTTGCAAGAATGAAGATAATGAAGAGATGATGAAATTAATTTTCGTCGTGTCAAAAGTTTCGCTCAGGTGGTTTGGAATAGGTGTGTTGAAATTAGAGAATGGATTCGGTTTATATAAAATGAAGTTCAAAGTTAACTAAGATCTTTGTGATTTCCTAATAATGGCAACGTAATGACACTGCAATGATGTTAGAATTCTCTGTTGTTAAATAAAACTAAGTTTGTTGAAGTGGAGTTTGTGAATAAGATTTTAGCGTTGTTCAAGACTGAATGAAAAGAAATTATTGCGGAAGTAATAGTTATTATTCGGATAGTTAAAAGAAGAAACATGTTCGACATACTTTAGAATTCAAAATATGATAACTTTAATGCCTTCTTAATTTCATATGATAAACACTGACCTTAAATTGTTAATGATAGATTAATTATAAAAAATTTTCAATAAATTACAATATTAATTGATAAAAATAATAAAAAATAAGGCTAATTTTAGACAGAAAAGAATAGCAACAAAACAAGACTCTTAAGATTTCAATTACTTTTCTATTTAGTCTTTCAGATTATCTTCAGTCAAGTGTAATCAAGAGAGTGTAAAATTTCAATTTTCATTTCTTGTAATAACAATAAACACCATTCTATGTAGACGCACGTATGTACACACGTTATAATTTTGTCAATTTTTGAAGAAAATTTAGAACGTCAACCGTTGATTTAATATAACTTCAAAATTTTATTTAGAATGAATAGACGTCATATAGCTGTTTAACTAGGTCATGTTTCTCGATGCTCGAAATATCACAAATTTGTATCTTCATATTTCAGTTCATCCGATACCTCTTTGAATATTGGCGTGACATTTATTTTTCAACTTCCACATATTTACTGCATATTCACTATTGCATATTCAATTTATCGGACAAATTAAAAAGATAATTCCTTAATCGTAAATAATATTTTATGTCATCATAAGAACGTAACTTGAATTTGTAATTTTTTAATTGCGTGAACATTCAAAAGCATCGTTTTCACCGTTAATTTATTTCTTTTTAAGTAGTTTGAAATTCATGATGTGCTGGAAGACAAATTTGTCAACTTTTAGCAACACTTTTGTCTGTGTCCATATGCACATCTTGTCATAAATTATGCGCATATTTGGATAACTTGAAATTAGTATGTGGGACGAATTTGCTACTGTTTCGTGAAAGGAATGTTGTGTCTCGTATTTGGACGTCGTTATGCAAGAAGGAATCAATTACCGAAACTTAACGTGTCAGCAAATGAATTTTAAATAGGCACATATATCGTAAATTCACCACAACTTATGGCCCAAAAGCAAACAAGATGTATATATAGATTATGCGATGCACATGTATTCTATAGATTTTCCTTTTTTGTTTTAGATTTTCGTATAATTTTAAATTAACTTTAGACCATGATTAATGAAAATAAGCAAATATCTTTTATGCCTCAAATATCTATTGAATAAAGTATATGCTTTTCAATAAATCGAAGTATCGACAATTTAAAAAATTGTTTATTCGCATTGAATACAATTTCACAGTAACATACAATGTTCAATGAAGGAATAAGCGTGGCTTTATATGATAATTGACCAAACGTAAATTATGATAAAAATGAATATCCTTGTCGGGTTATAGCTGTTGAGTGTGAGTGAGTTTGAGTTACGATGTTAATGCCTGGAGAATTATGAGATGTTTATGTGTTTCGCCGCTATGTTATTTCAAGGGGTTTCATCGGTCATAGATACTTCCACGATGTATGTTAATTCGGTTCAAGAATGTTTTTGTGTCATATTATCAGCCGTATCTATAATATGATCTTTAAACAACAATGTTCTGATCTTTACAATTATTCTTCTAAACGTTGTCTCTTCCCCCATTTAAGGAAAAACAAAAGGTACCAAAATTAAAAAAGAAAATGAATCTATTTTAACGATTTTCCAATCTTACTTCCCATCTAAATTAAGTTGATGAAACTGGAAGCATGCAGAAGTTAATAAAAGCACCGTCACGTTTTGGCTTTCCGGAGTCAGTGACACGATCGATCTTCGTTGGTTGACTTTTGCGTCTTTGCGGAGGACTCGTCACGAGATTCTAACATAAGGTATATTGAACGCACACGTGCAGGTACACCAGAGGAGAATTGAATGGGAGTAACGCCATCCTCGTCCGTACACCGACGACGTCTCCGACGACCTCCTTTATATATGGAGCTCCACACCACGTGCCACGTCCCCGAACAGAAGCACCACACCGAATACGTGAAACCGGGTCTTTACTGTCGGTAGCCAGAAGTCCGTAGCCAGTCCACTGTGTTCAAAGCTATGGAATTGGGTTAATGCGTCTGTCTTGTTCGCACAGTGATATTCGCGATGGGACAGCAGGGCTCTAAAACAAAACCGTCCATGAGGACGGACATCATCCGGGAGTCATCGAAAAGCTTGAGACGAGGTACTTTTTCGACGCCCACTGGAAAATTTTAGCATATTTTATATCCTCCTATAATCTACAGATCTTTTGACTGATTTACGAGGATCGTTTCTTCGCCAGGAAATCATATTTTCAACATTCATTGGACAAATTTAGGTTTACTGCGATTCTGATCAATAATATATTTATGGGATTTGTAACAAAGGATTTTGGGCTTTTGTTCAATTGTGGTCGAAAATTTTACAAAATAAGAATTTTTTGTGTTGATTATTTTTTAATAGGGAAGTTGTAATATACACTGAGAAAAAAGTGATATGAATAATTACTATTTTCCATATCACTTTGGGGATATAATTCGGAAATAAGAAATTTTGATATTAATAATTGTAAAATGTAATATGTTTATACTATTTTCAGATATTTCACATATCAAATTTTACTATTATTAATATCAAAATATCTCATTTTCTGATATATCCTCAAAGTGATATGAAAAATAGTAATTTTTCATATAACTTTGGTAATTTTTCATACAATTTTTTTCTCAGTGTAAGTGGTAATTAATGAAAATTAGGACTTAACAATAATAACAATAAAGTGTGGATATATTGAAATGAGGAACTAAATAAATGTAAATTAAATGAAGTTAAATTGAGTAATAGAAAGTATTGGACATTTCTGCATTAAAAATTATCACGTTTATCTTTGTGTACTTTTATTTAATGAAGCCTGATATTTGAGCATTTCATTAAACAATTTTTTAAGTTATTTTGATTCCTACTAAATCCCACGGGAAACTTATAAAATACGTATTATAAATTGATTTCTCAGAAGGGACGTTAATCGTCAGTTGACAAATGTCATTGCTGGTGTAATTGTATTAGTGGAAATGACGCGTTTTATTTCATGGAAAAGAGATGTTTAATTGAACCCACTGCGTGACAATATTCCTTTACACACATTGTTTATATTATTTTTACTCTAAGTGAAATCTGAACAAATGAAATCATTTTGGTTTCCGTTTAAAACTGAATAAACGAAAGATTTGTATGTCATTAAATATTTTATCTCAAAGTACTTTTTTTTTTACTATTATTATTAGATCAAAGTCATTTTATAGAAACCAATGACTCACTTTGAACAAGAACATTTCCTTTTGTCGAAAGATTTCAATGCTAATATACCGCGCTTCAATCAAGGTGCAAGTGCCTTTTAAATGATAGTTTAAGACCTGCAAGAGTAACAATAAATCTATGCTATTTTCATAGCACAGAGTCTAGACGCTTTTTATTACCATCTAGTAATATGTCATAATCGTTACAAAAAATGTGCCACACACCTGTGTGTTATAATTAAATACCGCATAAAACTATCAATAAATTACAAAACCTCATTGCACTTTTGGTCATAAAACTGCATTTCAAGTGGTTATTATTTATTGAATATTGGTAAAGAAAATCAGCTACAAGTAAAAGCCAAATGTTTTTCTAAAGAAGTATAATCTAAATTAGACTTAATAGTAAGGAATTAACTTAACTATTGAATTAAGGTAGAATTTACACTTAATTCGGAAAAGTAAAAAACCTGACTTCAATGTTAGATTTCAATGAAGAATCAGAAAGAAAAGTGTATGTGAATGAATTTGATACATCCGATCCTGGATAAATTTAATCGAAGACACACGGAAGTTTCTCATTACCAATAAAACATCTATCATCTGCGTAAATTAAATATAATCACTAATGTGATACAGCGCCAGCAATGAATAATGAAAAGGTTAATAAATAACGCCACTCGTTGGAAAATCTTTTTATGGTATATAAACTTTGAGAAATTACAACCGCAAATTACATTTCGCGAATTTATCGCGTTCTGAAATTCAGTAATAACGTTAATCTCGTGGAAAAGTCAATTTAAAACGCACTTCGCAAGCCTTAATTGCACCTCGTCGCATATAAATCACGCACTAAAAATACTGACAAACGTCGTTTGCGGTCATTGTCGTTCGGTTATGTATTGAATTTCCATTCGCGAAAACCAAAGCCGAGTAAGAATTAAAGAAACACCATTGTTTGCCGGAAAAGAGCAATTATTCCTTGGAATTCTCAGCTTGTATTGCGAAATAAAGTGCGTTTATAAATTATGCTAAGATCCTTTATGCACAAGAAAAAAAAGAACAAAAACAAAAAAAAAAAAAAAAGGGAATTGACGAAGACGTGAAAGTCGTGACCGAGGAAATTTAGGTCACTGATGATAACCGTGAGCGAAAGTCAAGATTAGTCCGCTTGAGGGTAGATATGTTAATATTATACTAGTTTGGTAAAGCTATCGTCGAATTTTAATAAAGTCATGAAATTAGCTTTTTTCGAAACTTTATTACATTTTTCGAGTCCAGAGGGAGAGAAATGCAGTAGTTCACCCGAGGGAGGGAAATGAAATTTTGTCTTCCATTTAATTGTATTTTTTTTTTTTTTTTACAAAATTCAAATGGCGTTTGAAATTTATTTAGTAGTCCTCATTTCGACATTAGTAATGAGCATTATAAAAAGAGGAACAGAAAATTGAAAGTTTAAATTGCGTTCCATTATTTTGAATTTACTTTCCTAAGGCAATTAAAGCCATCAGAAAAAGTAGGCTTCTTTTCATTTTTATTGTCTTTCAATGCAATACTAAAATGAAAAGTATGAAAAGTAAATTAATTTGTGTGATTTCTAAGTTTTCTGATCAAAATTCATTTTAGTCATTTCCAATATTTTGTAATAAGGACCACATATTTTATATTATTATTGTCAGAATTATATTTATGCTTTATAACTATTTTCTAAGAAAAAATACTGGTATTTAATCTGGAATGCTCCTATAATACAATGATGAAAATCTGTTTTCATATTTCGTTAGTACGATTCTTAAATGCTTATATATTTTACGTTTGTCTGTGGTTTGAATCCAAATGGTTTACATTTTTCTACAACAATACACATAAATTTACAACAATGTTTCATCTATTAAAATTTTGTAAAGGTATAATTATGTAATTATGATTTTTACGAATAACATGTAATAGAAAGAAACCGTATATTAAAAGAAAATTCTGTAATTGAAAATTAAGAAACGTGACAAAAAATTCAAGTAACTCTAACATTTCCAATGGATTATATAAGTGGTGTAACTGACCCTGCACAAAATAACGTTTTTGTCCGAATGAAAGCAAATGAAAGGAATAATAATTGTTATTTCACTGATGTTCAGAATCGTGCGAAATAATTGCATGTCGTGCGAGAATGTCGTTCTAAATATTAATGTGTCTTACAGAAAGGATAGCATCGAATGTCGGCAATCCGACGCGGAGACAACCAAATGGTCTTAATAATCATCAAAACGCACGCAACAACACCTACGACGCCAAAAAGAACCGTCTTGACTCGCAGATCATAAATCATGGTGAGTTCGCAAATGGTCTTGCAGGTGTTACGAAAACACTGCACACTAATAATGTCAACGCTGAAAATTATTTAAATTACTAGTTACTAGTCTCTTAACCCGCAAGCTAAACTTGAAGTAATTGATGCAGAAATTAATCTTACAATTTTTCTGCAACTCTTACAACAGATTCCGAGCAAACTTCTCAAATTAGTTGGCAGAATTTTTTCTTTTTTCATTTTATTCTTTTACACCATCCCGATAAATGCAAAGAAAATAAAATTTCATGTAAAGATAAAAAAATGAAAGTTCAGTAAAGAAACAGAAGTACAGTTAGGATTCAAAATAAATAGTATAAACTCGACATACATTGAAAATTTCATCAAAAAAAAGAAATGATGTCGACAAATGAAATATTGATTATGATATACTTAAAGATTGATTATACAACACTATTTGCTTTCTCGAATCATTTAGCGTTCATTAACTTTTATATTATTATTTTTGTTTTGCGCTCTATGGAGATTTAAATTCACTGAACGTTGACATTTCGATTTAAAAATTTTCATTTCAAATCCAGTTTCAAGATGTATTTTATGTAAGAGAATAAAAAAATATTATATTATATGGACCATATTTTCAATAACCACATTATTGAAAACTATAGTTATTTTTCAATTTTTTATAATAATAAATTATTATCGGAAAAATATAAATTTTAGATTAAAAAATAGGGATGCTGTTCATAAAATTTATAATGGTCTGTAATAAAAAATTTCACAATATAATCCTTACTAATAATAATAATATTAATAATAAAGTTATTGATATACTTTGCAATCTTGCGTTAGCAAATTCATGTTACGGCCGAGTCGGTTTGTTTTAACGGTACACGCATAAACGATACCAGAGCTCATGTAAAAATTCTAGACGCACTCGTTCAATTGCAGTTGCTATCGGAAGCTTAACAGAGACTGACGTAAAGCTCTCACAAATGTCAATTCGCAGTCTGCATATCAATGCAATCATTTATTAATTTACTCGTGCGAAAAGGCTCAGCTAATTTGCATAATAATATAATAATATAACTCTGAATATTGATTTCAAAAAATCGCAATTAAAATTATTAATACAAAAATACAGTGAGATGACATAGTGTAATATTTTTCTATTATTATGTGCTCACGTGGAAATAATTGTGGAAAATAGTAGAAAGTTTATATTTTCTAACAATTATTTTGTTATAATTAAGGTATCTAAAATGCTTTGCACTTCGACTTATTTTGCATCCGGATGTGTGAGAGAATCACAACAAAATTTTTCAACAGGTACACATGAAGTTGTAAACGACGCAAGTACGATCGTTATTGCAAATACAATGTGAACTGATTTTTGCAAACATTGATTTTTGTACAAGATTACCAAGATTCTTTCAAAATGATCTTAACTAAAGAATCAATAGAATTATTGTTCATTAAAAGTATTTAAAAAAATTATCTGAATGATTTCACATGAGACAATTATGACGAAGATCGTTGTTACCGAATTTATGATGAAAAAATTTGTAAATTTACTCTCATCATAATAATTTATATAAAATTTTGCATAAAACACTTTTTTTGCATAAAAATATTGAAGAATTTTATTTAAAGAATCTAAAAAAGAATGACAACGTTCAATTATAATAATAACTCGAGAGATACGTTTTATAGAAGGTATAATTCTTTTGCTTATATTCGTTTTATTGTATCATTTCGCTGACAAGTCTGTTTTTGCCCCTACTTCCCATCAGACGTTTCCTAAGTAGGATGTTAAAAAAGCAAAGTTTCGTAACTTGTGAAAATAACAAAAGTAAATTGCCTGTCGGTCAACGGATAGTTCAAAGCGACGCAAGGAAAGCGTTATGCTTGACAACAAACTCTTACTTTCTGTACTTACTCGCTGACACTTCTCACGCATTATTGAAAAAGACATTTCCTTTAGCTTTTGCATTAAATCTGTCCACTGATAGCATACTAACATTTATGAATCTATTTCTTATAAATAAATTTATTTTAAGCGCGTATCCATTTCATTTTCCTTTTAGTTCTATTTTACTTGAGAACGCAATTTACGAAATTATACTTTTTCGGATTTTGTATCTAGATCAAGAAATATACAATGGGATTATTTTCTTTAGTAGAAAAAAGTCGAAACCAAAGGAAAAGATCAAATAAAAAGTTTTGAAATGAATCAGTCTAATGCTTAAAGATTATGTCTTTAAAGTACACAATTGCAAATTCGATTATTTGCTTAGATAGATCTAACAGAGTTTTTATTTTTGTACTAAAAAAAAAAAAGTTACCTTTAGAAATGAACCATTGATAGTTTAATTTAGAAAATAAACAATTATAAAATTTCTCTGTTATTTAATGCGAATCTATTCAAATACTAAGCTATAACGTTGAATCTTTTTCTTTATTACAGAAAAAAGATCGGCCACAATCAATCGGACGAAAAGACAGCAAAATTCAACTAAAGGTAATACTTCTTTTCATAATCTATTTATTTCATAACAGATAGACAAATTTAATGGTCATTTTACTGAGAATCTCGGTAAACTGAGACACAGGTCAAATCAATATATTTCTTTGTTGTACGAGTCGTTGTTACATTCAGAGAACTTTAGAACTAAGTTCTAAACAATTAATTATTAATTTGCAAATTAAAATCTTTGACAGTAAAGGTTACAGAAATTATCATTTTAATGGATCAATAAATTGCCTACTAACGTTAAAAACTAAAGATATTTATCATAAGTTAATTACCAAATCAATTAGCAATTCATATTGTATATAATAAAAGTATCGTGATATTATTAATTAACGTAGGTATTCAGTTATTCATTTATCAATAATAAATACATTAAGATTATATATGGATTATTTTCATTATAAAAACAAAATAATTGTATTGACTTGCGTTATTTGATATTAAAAATGTTTAATTTTAATTAGTCTGACTATATGGGCAAATTTATGTAATTATACATAAAGAAAATTTCACCATATTCTAATCTTAAGTGTATCTAAACAAATTAGATTTTAATTATCTAAATAATATTCATCTCTAATTGATTATATAGCTATTTCATGATTTACAATCAAAATCAATTAATTGATAAAATAGAATATTACAAAATTCAATTAAAAATTAGATTAATTTTTGTGATAATAATAAATTTTTCTAAATTATTATTTTAATATATTCCTTTTCGTATACTGTTTCAAACTTTTCTAAGTTTCTCTATTAAAGAAGGAAATGTATACTTGGTGCACATTTCAATTGAGACCTTTCATCTTATCTTTACCGAGATAAGATCAGTTTTTGGAATAAACGACTAATGACAAAATCTGGTCAAAAAGCAAACCCTTGTTAGTAGTTAAAATGGGATGATTCACAAATTCCAACTGTACTCTACAGTTGATAAAACTTTCATTTGAAGAAATTCAAATGTAAATTAATGCCAAGATATTCTATCTACATAAATTGCAATCCTTTTTATTAAAATATAATTTGCATTATTTCCAAAACATTCCTCTCTCTCTTCATTATTTATTTTATAATATAGAATATAACATAGATAACTCGCATCAATATATTGCACGTTCATCTATTTTTGCAAACTTAGGACGCAATTGCAATTCCCGGAAATTTGACAATATCCGCGTATCAGTTTTCTGAAAGTTCGAAATTAGTCATCTAAATTCAAATTATACTTAAATTTGAAATAAAAGAATGTTTTTTGTTTTCTTTTGAAATAAACAGAGATTGCCGCAAAAATTCGCAATAAGTTTTCAAAAGCTTTCAAAGCTTTTATTAAAACATTAATTATAAATCATTCAAAAAAAAAAAAAAAAATCATCA
>JABFQA010002501.1:0-11144 GCA_022817065.1 Probaryconus sp. ZL-2020
AAAAAAAAAAAAAAAAAAAAAAAAAAAAACTTTAATATTTCTGAATTTCGATATAACGCTTTCGCTAATTAAAGGGGAGTACAATTTACACTTTTTTATTAACCATATAATTGTAACAGTTACAGTTAAAAAGGAATTTTTGTTCTTATAATTTAACATTTCAATTTAATTTTTTTGTTCGTGTTCCTTTTTCTTTTTTCTTCCTTTCTCGACATCAGTTTACGAATCATAATTTGTCTAGAGTGTAGTCAGCAAAATACAAGAAAGCCCGAATCAAACGTAAGAAGATTCGCGTTAAAAGTAATTGCTCGTATGATAAACTGCGTCTTCTGGTATATGGATATCTGTTCTTCGCTAAGCTGGACAGTTCTTGGGCGGGTGGTACGGCGACATAAAATTTTTCCTGACTGATCTTAGCGTGGGGAAGAAGATAGTGTCGAACTTGAGTCGGGGATCGTTATGGTCCCGTAACAAAGGAGTCTAAAGCATAAAGCCCGTCGGGTAGATGGGGTGACTGTTGATGGTGGTGGAAAAGCTCTGGCAGGTCTCGGCTGTTCAGCCAGACAGAGCCAGAAGTAAAATACGGGCGGATAGAAATAGTTGGCAACCGGGACCAGACAGTCTGCAGCCTATGCCGTTCGGTATATTGCTCACTTCCACGTTGTTATGGCGCGTTGTAGGGCACTATATCAGACGGAAATGCGTACTCGTTGCACTCTCTCGATCGATTTTCGAACGCAAAACATATCGTTAGAAATAAAATAATAAAAGCACGAGACAAGTAATTTTTGTTGGTGCATTTCCTAATATTTAATCGTTTTCAGAAATGAACATTGTACGCGCAAGACAAGGACAGAAAAAGCAGGCCCAGTTGGGGGTTAATCAAAGTATTATATTAAGAATTTTATTAAGGCGTGAAGAATTTGAGAGACAAATAAAATGATTCAAATTGACGTCAATGGAGAAAATAGGCGATACGTTTCATTCTCTTTTGCATTTCCTCAGGAATATGTTGCCTCCGTTGTCAAATGCTTTATCTCCGTTTCATCTTTATTCGCGTACCTTGGAAAGAATGTTCCAAGTCGAATGCACGTGCAGAGAACGCGGCAAAACTTGTCGGTGATATATACGCGTATTGTACTCCTGCGAGAAATCAATACAGACTCTTCTACATAACTTTATTTCAAACGAGACGCGTTAGAGTATTTGTTTTCATTAAAAATCTAATATAATTGACGTTTAATAGATTAATTGTTGACAAAAAAAATTATTGACGATGAAAATTAATTTAATAGTTCAGAAGTAATGTTTAATGAATATATTTCAGATATTCAGTAGTTCAGTCTCGTATAAGTCAGACCTGATTTTTCTACTTAAAATTATTGTCATTTAACAACGTTTAAGTTTCATTTTCGTTTAATTCGGTTCAGATAAATTTAATTAACGTTACATTTTTTTTATTTAATGAGTAATAATGATTTTTCATGAAACATCATAAATTTGATGTCCATTGTGATTTAACTGAAAAAACACTAAATGTCGCTAATAATTTTTTTATCTTCATAATTTGATTAATGTATTCATTATTTTATAATGTTTCAAATCAAAGTTATATTTCAAATTTCAATTAGTTGGTATTATGAATTCACAACTAAGTGATAAATGCAATATGCGACGCGGCAGTTTTAAATCATTTATAATTTATAAATGTGGAATGTAGAATTAGATGTCTAATTTAATTTTTCACTATACCATCGACGGATCTCGTGTTCAAATGAAATAAATTAAATTAAAATCAAAGCCCAGTTAAATAATAAATTAGAAGGAATTGTATTGAAAAATTTTGTTGTATTAAATTTAATATTTTATAAAATAAAAATCAGTTACCAAATGGGTGTACGAAATATGCTGAAAAGGTATAATAATTCTCGATTATCAATGTATTATTTCAAGACATCAATGGTTTAATTTTATTTTAATTGGGATTTTATCGTAATTTCTGTTTACCATTTTCATCTTCCAGGATTCCACAGTACGAAAGTTGTTAAATTTCAAAATTACTCATTTGCGTTTTGTCCGTCCATTTAATCTCTCCGTTGCTAATTTTCGTTAGTTATCTGAACAAATAAATGGTTAATGATGTAATCTGATATCCGAATATCGTGTATAGAAAATTGTACAACAGAGTCACGTTAGAATAAAGTGAGTGATTAATATTTAAAATACGATTTAAATACGAAATGGCGAAACATTTTCGTGACTGGTTTCTTTCGCCTCGTTTCCATTTAATAGTGCCCGCTAAGTGCAATTATGTACAATTGATTAATTTTTCATTTAGCCGTCCGCGCAAAACGTAATGAATTCATAGAATCATTAATTAATAGATTAATTAATTTGTGTAATCGTATGAAAATTATGACCAATTATATGATGGCGCTTTTTGATTAATACAAAAAGCACGAATTATTATTACATTAAACATTACAAAAGTTATTCTCGAATTTATTAACAGGAAAAATGTTAAGTCATTCAAAAATATCATATACAAATTTTTGAGAGATTTCAATAATAATTTTAATTAAATTTAACGATTAAATTAATGAAAATAAGCTTGTAAAACAATTTTCTCTTCAATCAAAAAACTTAACACTTCAGAGAATTTGTGTCCATCTTTTTTATACCAAAAAAAAAACCTCTTGAACTATTAGCTTTTTTTTTTTCATTTCAAACATTCGTTTCCAGCGTGTCTGAAACGTAGTCGAAACGCCCTGGTCAAGTTTTTCGTTCGCGAACTCGATTGTCGATTCCAGACCTGTCCCAAGTTTGGATATTTTTCCTAATCGAAGCTAAATTTCAACAAAGTTAATATTTGCAACAAAAAGTATATATATTCCTTACATTTTCAAATGTAAAATTAAGAGGAAGCATATCCGTTTTATAAACTGTCAATTTTTTTCTTCTTTTGCAATATTGCGATAGCAATATTGCAATTTTTATCGAATAAAAGTGAACATAATGATAATGCGAATGTTGAAAAACAGTATTAAAAATCATGGTGAAAAAAAAGAAGAAGAAGTAAGTGGGCAAGACTGAAGCGAACGCAGTAACGCTCGCTGTTTAATTAGTAACGAGATTCAGCGTTTGCAAACGCAAGTGCAGACGAAATAGCGCACGCACATTCGCATAGCTTAGCGAGCTTTTCAGCGTCTGTGAAGGATACGTGCACCTGTGTAGTCGGGTAACTACGGCACGTGCGTGAGACAGACAGAGATCGAGTCAGGCTACGAGAGGGAGACTTTGGTCGGCGTGAACTGAGCGGAAAAGGTTCTGCCGAGACGAGTCGGTCGATATTGCCGGCTACGCGTCTTCAAGGCGACCTGCTGACGTATTGTAGGCGCACCAAGGCATACCGACGTAAGCCTTTTTCACCTCAGACAACCCTCGCAAATAACCTCCCTCAATAATATATCAATTAATACAACGGTCAGGAATTTTAAACGTACGATTATTTTTCTTTTAAACTCCGCATATTTTCACGTACGCGAAATTCCAAACGATTCACCGAATTTTAAATAATTCTAAATGCATTTTTTTAAATCGTCTGCTGGCTAATCTTCTGTCAGTTTCACCGTAAAAGTTCAAATTCGTTGAAAAATAAAAGCGTGATATTTCACGCACATTATTTTGGGAGGACATTTGTTTTGTCTGTTAAAACTGAATATTTGGCGTATCGTGTTTCGCGTCGTTTAGGATTAAATAAATTGTAGCGTGTAAGTTTGAAAAAGGCGCTTTCAAAAAGTTTAGGTATTCAACGTAATGGAATACTGACTGCTTAATACAATCGTCTACTAGCTGCTTTGGAAACTGACGCTTGGAGAAATTAACTTTAAAACTATTTTACATTTAAAGGCTTTCTTAGCAAGGATGACAAACATTTACATTGTTAGCTACAACTGGATCTGTTCGGTACTAATTATTATCACGAATAACTATGCAATTTAAATTCCGACGTTTTCTTGGATTACGTTAAGTTCGCATCAATCAATGTTATATTAATTATGTTTCTTCGCTAATTCAAATTGTTCGCTAAATGTTCGAGACGTTAACATTTTTCAACCCTAAATAGCAATTGAAATGACAAAAACGTGGCTCTCATTAAGTTCAGATAAAATCATATTTTATGCAACAATTTTAACACCAAAAGTTTAATTAAAGAGCTTCATCAAATAATTGATGACAAATTTCTTTTCAAAAACAGATTTTAATTAAAACAGATGATAATTGAATTTTAATTTATTTTATACCCGTGACCTAAAATGCATCTATAAAATAGTAAAATAATCGAACTCTTATACTATTTAATATTGATGCATTTTTAATGAATACAGAAACGATTATTCTATTCATATTTTATCCGTGTTGACAAATTGCTAATATCTTGTTTGCAATAATTTCGTGTAACGATTTTGTTAACGCTTTTTTCCGTTAATGATTTTGTAAATTAAAAAATTCTAAGATAAATAGGGGACCATAGAAAAACGTACCAAACTTTATTAGAACTTTTTTAACAACGGCATTAATGCAATAGTAAAAGGCCATTAGCCCTAAGGTTTTTACACTAATCGCATTTTACAAACTCGTTATTTCCTTGCAACAAAAAAGAAGGTATTTGATCATTTTTCAGTATTAAATGTAAACTAGAAGATGAATTAATTATGATGTAATGAAAACATGAAGCTCTCTCTTCCTTATTACAGTTCTGATTTAATAGTGTCATAATTATCAGAAACTAATTGTGTTTCCTTAATTAAAGGAAAACATGAATTTATTACTTAGTGAAATATTAAAAATTTTAACATTTTTTTTAAATGAAAGCTGCTTTTATCAAATAAAAAAATGTGTTGAATATTTCATAATATAAAAGAACACTTACCGATAATTTGAAACATTTTTTTCTGTTACAGTTTTTATTTTCGAATACCAAAGCAATCAGAAGTGAACAAAAAATTGGTGAGTAAAAATAATGTCCTGTAAAAATTAAACTAGAGAAAAATAAGAATTATTCACAAACTGAAAATTGCGGAATAATAAAAATGATTGAGCTTAAATTTGCATGAAAAATAAATAGTTAACAGTTAATTTAACACTGGTGACATTTTTCTATATATTTTATTACAAATTTTACATAGGAGCTATCGTCAGAATTTAATTTGTAACAAAAAACATCGTTACACAGTAGATTATATTTCGCATACGACCAAGCAAAATTTCACATCAAATAAATGAAGATATTTTTGCATAAGACATTTCCATACATTTCATATTAATTCGCGGTAATCTTTTTAAACATTTTTTTTTAACACAAAATTATTTTTCGCGTACAGCCTTATGCAAAATCAGTGTAAAAGTAATAAAAAAAAGTCAAATTAATAACATGCTCAGCGCAATGTCTTTCAGAAATCATTAAATCCGTTTTTTTCGCAAATTTGCAAAAGTGCTCTTGGAAAATCAACTGGAGTTTAGTGCTTGAGTACCGTATGTTGAATACTTGAAAATTACTGTACAGTACTGTTTCCCGATTCGCAGAATGATATATCTACACTTTTAGAGACGTACACAGATCGTTCAGAAATTTTGCATTACCTAAAATTAAAATTTGCATTGAAATACGTTTTATTTCATATTTCGTTATTATTTGTATACTTTCCTGTTTAACACATATGAATGTATTTACAGTAATTTTATTCTCCTATTGCAAATTTTATTCTCAAATGAATTTAATTCACGTTGTTTGATGTTTTACGATTCAATTCCATTAACGCATTAATTAGTGCAAAATTAATGAACGCTGAAATCGTATATCCCATTATACGAATATCCGACATGTAACATATCTTATTTCATAGATAAATATTGCATGTATTTTTAGTTTAAGTAATGCATGAACTTTGTCATTTAAATATTCATCGTATTAACATTCCACTACTTAACTTGTTCATAGTCATTATAATAATTATTCTAATGTATCAAGAATAATATTATCTTCAATGCATTAAATTATCTTTGTTCATATATAAAATTAAAACACTCGTATCATTACTTTTATATGAGCGAAATATTCTTAACACATTATCACACACCTTATATGCAATGTCTTCATTCAGCAATTAAAATGCAACTCAGTTATCTCTGTTTGCGTGATTCTTTTCACCTCGTGCGTGAATTTCGCACGTGATTGATTCGTACATAGATTAAAGTGAAAAAAATTACATTAAGATAATTGATAACATTAAAAATTAATTTTATTAAAAATGTTGTTTCCCTCCGAGTCTGTGCAAAATAATTTGAGTATTGCACTTAATTCGCATTTAAAATCGCAGTGTAATTTGTATACAAAACGTAGTTTTATGGAAATGCATTCGGATAGAAGTTCAGTTATAAACCTAAAGACTAAAAAGACAGAAACAAAGAAAGGATGAACAATTATAAAAAAAAAAAAAGAAAAAAAAATAGAATACAAGCTGTGGAAAAATTGAGATGCTGCATGGACACGCACGTCGAAAGTTGTAACATAATTATACGGATCACGTTGTTCATTAAGTTGCTATAGAATGTGGGTCGTTGTCATGGCGATGCAAGCTTCTGGGCACCTTCGCTGGGCTGGATTTCTACAGTCCAGGGGCGCATCGTCCGAGATGCTGCTACTGCTTTTCTTGGTTTAATAAATGAGATTACGTGAAAAGTCCAAGAAAAACATTTCTTTAGCTTTATTTATGCTTGCCAATTTTACACAATAAGCGACTGATATGAAACATTCAGTTATCAACGATAAAGTGGATCACTCGTTTCATTGAGCATGCATGCATTTTGCAACCACCAAGTACAAATTGTTGGGCATTGTAAAAGTTTATTGCTTTATTCGATAGTTTTCTTTTATTTTATCTTATCGCCAGATAAATTTCCCCACTTATTTGGGATGGCTGCTTTTGCAACGTTGCTTATGCTACTTTTACATGAGCATTGATTAAATAGCAACTGCAGATATGTTTGCAATTGCAATTATGTAAATGGAGTTCAGGTTGTTGGACACAAGCATTGTCCCACGAAAGAGAAATTCAGTTTTGCATGATTGTTCAAGATACGTTTTGGAAACTGTCATTTTTTAATTAAACACAAAAAAATTGCGAAACATAAACGAAGACAAGCGAGAAGACAAGTATTTGATTAAGAAAAAAGTAGACGCTTTGAAATAAAAGTCAAACCTTCGTTAGTTCCTTGAAACAAAAAAAAAAAAAAAATAACAAGTACACCTAGTCAAACATTCAAGTTTTTCTGACCGACGAAATGAAAACCTTGTTACAATTCCCTGATATGAAACTCTCTTAGCGAAAAGACTCGTTTAAACCTCAGAACAAAGACGTCTGGTCGACAGTTGGTTTTGTGCAGGTGGTATAGGAAAATTTTTCGCAGACTTACTTTATCATGGAAATGCTTGGCGTGAAGTTTTGAGAAAGTATGTAGAAAGTGTCAGCAGTTTATTAAAACGTTGACATAGAAAAGAAGTTTCAAATGCGCCCCAAAGACAATGCCAACGAAGTTTGTAATATTTCCCGCGAAGCGAAATACACTCGAGCCACCGTCATGAATAATCAAAAACACCTCGATCATACTTTTATCAGATTAATAGCCGGTAAGGAAAATTTATAGTCCGGGCAGACTGTTCTTGGATTTGTGCAACTATTAGCCAACAGGCATCTATGAATTTTGCTAGGCTTAATCGAAACTCTTCGAAATACGGCTTATGGCTGGGTTTGTGCCAGCGACCATGTTTCAAGATGACGTATTCCACAATCTATCCCGAGTTACTGTAATATTCATAAAAAAAAAAAAAAAAAGATACAGAGCGTTGCCTGAAATGGAATTTTGAAATTGTACTTGGGATAATTAAACTGCTTCCTCAGTTATCTAAAATATTCAGCGTAGAAGAATAAAGCAAAAAAGCAATAAAAAATGAATCAAATCATAAATAATATTTGTCCATTATTCTTCTGGAACGAGGTAATTTCGCGAGATTAGACGAGTCGCTATTATTTATAATTACACGCGTTCCTTCACATGCAGCATTTTTTTTTAACCTTTTGATCCCCTCGCGTTCTGAGGGATGGATAAAAGAAATACTGAAAAGGATGGCTCGAATATGTAAGGATAAAAGGGAGGAGTCGGGACCAAGAAATGATCCTGTCGTGAGTTTATTTGCCAGGCAGTGTTTGCGACAACAAACTGCCGACGTTGTAATTTTCCCGCACCACCATGCGCCTTCGGCCATAGACAAAAGAGTTATTGTCTAGTGCTCTTGTGCTATGGGATATTGTGAATCTTGGATGGGACGAGTTTTGTCGCGGGGTATACGCTAATACGTACTCCGAAAACCATTAATCCTAACCAGAAACAGAAATTAAAATATTATCATAAATCACGTTACACCATACAGAATTATAGGAGAACCTTTCCTAATGCGTTTCCTCGTCTTGTACACTTAAGATGAGAGATTCTCTTGACTTCCCATTTCATGCAATTACTCAAAGTTACGAGTTTTCGTGGAGTTAAGCATTAGTTTTTAGTTAGAATGAAGGGATTTGATGGTATTTGGTATCAGCGATGGGGTACAACTTTCCCTATATCTTTTCAATTTCAGCAGAGATTTGTTGCCACCCCTTCGTGATTTCAAAGAGTTCATGCCATTGAAGCCGAGTTTCCTAAAGAACTGCTCAAACTTTTTTGGCATAACGCGAAATCCGAAAAGGTTAACTTCTGCCAAAACAATGAAGTGAATTCAATGATGTCAAAAATTGAAACAACATTTTATAGATCAACTTTTTTCTCTTAGTTATTGTTATAAAAGATAATATAACAACTTAGACAAAAAATTATGTTCCTTCAATATTTTTCATTAATTGTTCGTTCAATGTATGGGGAGTGAATTTTGTGCATATAAATTGCTTGAAAACAGGAATTTTATTCCAAATGATATCATCGAGAAGAAAATATTGAATAAAAGTTTTTAGATAAAATTATACAGAATAGTAAGAGGCACCATTACGTATCAGGCGATTTGATAAGACAATTTTCATCCAATTTCGAGTTACTCCATTCAGAATCAGAGAACAGTTCTACAATAAAAATTAAGTTAATACGTTAAGTCTTGGTTAAACCCCCATAACGATACCATAGAAACTGAATTCCTGAAAATCCCATGTAAGTATGCTGATCCCATTCAACTTTATGATAAACTCTAACATAACTTATCGAAGACCTCATATAGAGGCACTAGACACTTTTGGGATTAAATTATACCGCGTGCAACTAAACTATATATAATCGATTATTCCTATGGGATTTATCTCCAGGTTATTCTCTATTGTCCTTGAAAATTTAAAGGGCGTTGCAGAAACCATTGATCTTGAATTTTTAATAAGTAACATTAACTAAACAATAAATTTCACGGGACCTCTGATATCAAAATGCTATTCGCTGCAATTAATAATTTACTTGTTTATTTATAACTGTTTCCGTATTTGATAAATTGGCGATTGCAGTTATTATTAAAAATGAACAAATCGATAAATTGAATTGAAGCGAATGTCGAAAGTAAGTTCCTTGTAAACCGCAACAACTAATTCATCATTCATTTGAAGCGCAACTTCTAAAGAACCGATGCTATTTTAAAGCAATAACTCAGAATAGATTTTCATTGGATGTGAGCTTTTGAATTTCATTACAAATTCAATAAATATAAAATACCGGGAACTCTGTTTTTAAGGTAGCGTCGATATACCAACAGCCTGTCTGTGGATCATATTTTTCTCAATGTAGTTTATGCTTCTTGTCGGAGAAAAATATTAGATGCTTTGGAAGTTAATAAAAGCTTGGGCTTTGATAAAGCCATGGGGTTCGTATCATTTCATCACCCCTGCCATTACTTCCTTAAATGATACATTCAGACTTGTTCAAAATCAGCCTCGTCAAGATTTCATTAATCAACTTCCCTTCTCGTCAAAGCATAAAAAGATTAATGATCGAGTTATAATAATTAGCAGGGGAGTTGATAAATCTTAATAACCATTGTACAATTAATAAAACATTTACACACTGTGAAAATTATTAATATACATTTTACTATCAATTTTGGCAAATGCTAAATAATGCACAATTTATGGTACAATTTTTCTGCAGTAAGACAGTTCTTATCTTCTCTTGTGAAATTACTGTGTCTTGTAATTTAAAAATTTATCAACAACAGTATTTTTATCCTATTTCGTTCGCAATTTTCTTCTTACGAAGACAAGATAAAATATTCATTACTCATATTATCACGCCCAAAGAAAAGTTTTGAAAAATATGACTATGGCAAATCGTAAAACGAAATTAAAGTTTTGTTGGGAGGGGAGAAGCGAAGCAGGAAACCATTAGTGCTGTTCGTAACGCGAAGGGTTGCGCTTCTGTCTTGAAGCTGAGAATATAGATGACAGACAGACGGAGTGGTTATGGGGTGGTTACGGGGCAGCAGTACCCTATTACGTCTTGTCACGTATCTTCTTCGCGTGTGTTTGTCCTCATTGTTGTTCACGTACATTGTCATGGTGCGAAGCGTGAATTTTCTTCGACACATCATCAAGGATTGTAATCTCGAGAACTATTCACCAATCGACTAAGTGCCATTTGACTTTGATTTTTGAAGGTAACCATTTGATATATCTGTTTTCAAAATTATTTGCATTACAATTTATCGAAATACAATTAATGTACTTGATTTCAATTAGCTGAATTGGATTATACGAGATGGATAGTCTTTATAATATAATACTTATTACCGAATGACCTAGTTTTCAAATTGATTCTCAAAGTTAATTTCATTATACAACTAACACAAATTAATTATATTCGATAATTGGTTCATTAGAGTCAGATTTCATAACTAAATTTTACGAAGGAATTTATAGCTTAATTCACTATCGTTATAACTGTGTTCGTGCAAGTTATTTTTTAGTTTTTTTTAATTTTATAATTAAATTTAATTAATTTTAATTAATTGTAATTTTATAATTTTCATTACCGTTGAAAAACATTTACTTTTTTTTTGCATT
>JABFQA010002502.1:0-11143 GCA_022817065.1 Probaryconus sp. ZL-2020
ACCAAAATTGTCATATAAATCGCAATATACAGACTATTATCACCAATAAGTTTTTGCATAGGACAGCCAGTTCCAGCTATCAAAAGGATAAAGTCACAAATTATTTCAATTATTTCATAATATAATCATTCTTTCTTCATTTTGATATTGTCTGTCCATACTAATCATATTATTTAAATAATTACAAGGTCAATATTTATTATCCAAATTAATCTATTCGTGTTCACTTTCTCGAAAAATCAATTTAAGTCAGACTTTTATCCTCTTTTAGTTCGGGCGCCAAATATAATAAATTTAATGTATTTTTACTATTTTGTGTTTTCTAAAAGTACCTGGTGTTTTATAAAATAATGAATATGAGACAAAATATATTTGATAAGTTAGTTTAATTGAAATATATCATAAAATAAAGAAAGTTAAAAAATATACTTATTATCAATATAATATTTTAATGAAGTATTATGCGCAAAACGCCGAAGGGAAGTACTTACGTGTAACTAAATTTCGCTAAACTTAAATGTTATATTTATCAAAAATTATAATAAGCTTATAGATTAATATTGAAATATTGAGCATATAATATTATATTAAGTGGTTCCGCGATACAAAAGTCCTTTAATATATGATAGTCGTTGAATATGTTATTTGAAAATAGTTGTAGAGATAATTATGGAGTGTAATGGCGCAATTCTAATAATGGCTAAACTTGGTGTATTAGGGGATATTTTTTTGATGGTACACTTATCTTTCTGCCAATGTTAGTTAATTTGTAGTCATATTAGTTGTGCTCGACCCTTGAGAATGTCGTCACCAATGATAGTCGTGGTAGAAAGTTGTCATCAATCGCCCTTGAAATTAGCCTAGAAGATTGTCCAGGACAGCCAGAATTAGTTTAGAGCCAACGCCCACACTCGAACCTCGAATTTCTATATAATATAATTTGTATGTCTAATTTCACTTTCAATTAATTATTAAAAATTCTTTATATTTCATCATATCTAAATTTTCTTACCGAGTTATTTCTTTTATTTTATTATTACTACTTTTGCACATGGCACTTTGACTTTTATTTTTTTTTAAATTTTATACTCTTATTCTTTTGACCTTTATAATGATTCTGCTGTCCTGTACTAACTTCGAATATCGCCCAACCGCCTAATTACGTCTGATTGGTGCCCTTCCCCAATCAACCTTTTATCTTCCAAATATCACTACATTTATTCCCCTTCAAAGAGGGATAATAAACAATTATCCATCCTTGACCATACAGTGGTGATATTTGGTTTCGCACTATCCCATTCGTTCTATTATTGTCAATTTCATCCATAAAACCATTAACATATGTATATCTAAATATATATAAGATCCAATAAGAAAAAGAGAAAAAAAAATTTTTATATTTTCTATATTTGTATATAATCGCGTCTCATCATATATCAGTTTTCATCGACTTCAGGCAAAATGTATTTTTTCAAATTAGTTCTATTATAGATACCTTTTTCGCGAGGCACTTCGTCAAGAGTTATCAGTCTAAAGGTGTTATTACCATAACTTTGTGCAATTTTAAACGGTCCACTATACAAATGAAAGAATTTTGCCACAACTTTCTTACTTGCGTCCGAAAGGTGTGGGACCCTGAGCAAAACCAGATCGCCTTCTTTCAATTCTATATTCTTTTGTCGTTTTTTAAATGTTTTAGCCCTTTGTTCAAAAGCTTTTTCGAGTCTTCTATCCGCTAATACCATAATTTCTTCATGCGACTTTACACTGTCAGGAGGAAACTTTATCAACTTTTTAATGTCATATGGGTACTCCTTGCCAAAGTGTAATTCCATTGGAGTGAATCCTGTACTTGAATGTGTTGTTATATTTAAAAGCTTCTCTATATCTTTAACGTACATAGCCCAACTAGTATGTTGTTGAGAACTAAAAAGTCTGAAGAATTTTCCCAATTCGCGCATGATTCTCTCCGCAGGATTACTTTGGGGATGGCGTATTGTTGAATATACTACTTTAATACCCTCTTTTTCTATGTTATATCTCCATTCATGTGCAGTAAATTGGGACCCATGATCCGACAATATACGTTTTGGTCGTCCCACGTTTATCAGATAATCACCGATGATCTTTTGCAGCGTCCCTTTGGTCGTAATTTTTTTCATAGGGTACAGTTTAACAAGTTTAGAATAAACATCTAAACAAACAAAAATATATTTCAGTCCCCCGCGAGAACCTGGTAAAGGCCCATAATAGTCAACTGCGAGCAAATCATTAGGCCCAACTGACCGCACACGATGGAATTCCCCTTCATTATCTTTATTTTGGTGCTTAGTACGTTGACACAAATCACATGACACCACAATCTGTTTAATTACTTTACCCATGTTATTAAAATAATAGAAACGTCGAATGTGACTTAGTGTCTTGAAAACCCCTGAGTGCCCCAGTTTTTCATGGCTTAATTGTATCAATTTCTTGCTCAATATTTCAGGGACATATAATTGCCATCTGTTTGTTCCAAAATCCTTTCTGAATAACAGTCCCTCATGAATAGCAAAATACCGATTTTGTTCGTTATGACATTGTTCAATTAATTCCTGGCATTGTTTGTCTTGTTTTTGTATAAGTCTCAATTCTTTTGTAAATTTTTCAAATTCCATATCAATTTTAATTCGCGATATTGCAAAATTCTCTTCGCCCCCCTTTTGTGTAAATGACACAGTATTTAAGATAGAGATCATGAGCATTTTTTCGTCTTGTTCCAAAAATTCAGATTCAGGGTTTCGACTGAAAAAATCTGCTACCAAATTATTCTGGCCTGCACAATGCTTAATATCAAAATTAAATTGTTGGAGGTACAAACTCCATCTCATCAAGCGCTGATTTAAAAAAGTCGTTTTATTGAGAAACGTTAATGCTTGATGATCAATTATTATGTCAAATTTAATTCCGATTACGTAAGTTCGCAATTTTGTTAAAGAATATACAATGGCCAGAAGCTCCTTTTCTGTCGTTGTATAATTCATTTCACAGTACGACAGACAACGACTAACCATCGCTACCACATACTTATCACCTTTATCATCTATTTGAAATAATAAACCGCTTACACCCTTATCTGATGCATCGGTTTGCAAATTAAATGCTCGATTATAATCAATATGTGATAATGTGATACTATTTACGAAGCGATTTTTTAACTCGTTGAATGCCTGATCATGTTTTTTATCCCAATTCCACTCAGTCTTAGGTCTCAATAATTCTCGAAAGGGTGTAATATACTCTGCGTATTTCATTATAAACTGTCTATAATATTGACAGATCCCCAAAAATTGCTGTAGCTGTTTGATGTTACTAGGTGCCTTGAATTCCCTTATTTTATTTAACCCTTCATGAGTTGGTTTTACTCCGTTCACGGATAGTTCATACCCCAAAAATTGCACGCGATCGCGAAAAAAAAATGATTTTTTCAACTTTAAAGTAAAGTTATCAGTTTGAAGCCGATTAAATACCATGTCAAGGTGTCTTATATGATCATCAAAAGACGAAGAGGCCCATACGAGATCGTCGATATATACTGATAAAAATGAATCAAAGTCAGCTTTCAATGATAATGATATTGCTCGCATGAAACCCCCTCCTGCTGTTTTAAGCCCGAAAGGTATTCTCTTAAACTGATAAAGGTGGGCATTGTATAAAAAAGCCGTGTACTGGCGAGATTCCGGCGCCAAAGCAATCTGCCAGTACCCGTTCGAGAGATCTGAAGTTGAAAAATATTTAATTCCATTAAACTTTCGCGTAACGTCATCCATTAAGGGAGGTGCTTCCTGATCGGATTCTATATTTTTGTTCAAAAATCTCGCGTCAAGACATACCCGCACGCTGTCGTCTTTCTTTTTAACAATCCTTAAGGGATTGCAGTACTGACTACTTGAACGTTCTATGATATCTGCCTCAAGCATATCTTGAATGGCAATATCAACCGATTTACGAAGACTGTGTGGGACAGGATATGTTTTTTTAATATATGCTTTTGTGTCAATGAGCTTTATTTGGTGGTGGTATTCCCCTGCAGGTTTATTCTTACCAGAAAATAATTTTTTATACTTAGACATCATTTCAATAAAATTCTTCTTCTGTTCTAAACTTACTCCCACAAATCCGTTAGCTATTTCTTTAACTTCTTCTAAATACTGCGAATCACTAAATTCTATATTTAATTCATTAATTTCATATTCATTTATTATTTCATCAATCAGATCTTTTTCACATTTTTCAAAATCATTATTTATCAAATCTCTATTTACATTTTTACACCTCTCACCTATTTTCTCAAACTCATTATTAATACATTTTAATTTTTTACCATTATTTTCCTCATCTTTATCTAATTCAGTACTCTTATTATCACCTATATCATTTATTTCTCCCATATCTTTTTGTAAATTTATCTCTCCGATTATAATATTATTTTGGTTTATTATATTTATTTCATTTTTCTGTGATTCTAATTGATTCGGTATCTCTACAATTATGTCTACTTTATTTTTATCATTGTCATTTACGTTCTCAGAAACAAATGCGGAAATATCATTATTTTTACTTTTAACTAGCTCACTTTTATTTTTCTCGTTATTATCTAAATTCTCCGAATTGATTTTATTTTTATTTATGTTATTTTTCAAATTTACATCCCGTATTGCAAATATTTCTCCTCTATTTAAACTGATTATCTGAATAAATAACGAATCGTGAGTTTTTTCAGAAATAATTTTTTCCCCCGCGTATCTCGAAAACGACACAAACTCGTCATTTAAAATTTTTTCGCGTATACTAATTAAAGTTCTTCCATAATCTAACATAATCCCATTTTTCATAAGCCAATCACTGCCTAATATAATTTTCGATGTTAAATTTGGCACTATCAAGAAAACTGTTTCAATAGCTATTTCTCCAATCTCGACTTTTAACAAAATTTGTTTTCTAATTGTTGTGACCTTTTTTCCTATAGCAGCAATAACTTTTATATTTGTAACAGGGAATTCCGCGAATTTATAATATTTTAACAGATACTGGTAAAAATCTTCCGAAATGCACGTAATTTGGCTTCCAGTATCAATTAACGCGTATACCGGTGTTCTAAATATCGAGATAAGCAATTGTGGACTTTTTGTTTTAATATCAATCTTTGATGATAAATTAGATTGATCATTTTGTATATCATCGATTAGGTCCTCGCATAATTTATCATAAGCGCAGCTACTTATTGGACCTGTTGATAAGGAGCTGCAATTCAGTTTAAATTTGGTTTCGTAGAATTTATATTATAACTTGGAGGCGGGACGCTCATATCTGGCAGAGTAACATTTTCTCTATTAATTTCATTATTTTGATTTTTATACCCGTATCTTTGTCTATAATAATTATTTCGAACACCCTGATCGTAATGTGGTTTATCATAATTACCATTATAACGATAATTTCTATATGTCTGATATTTTACTGGATTTGATTTTATGGGTTTATTTGACTGATCTTCAGCTGCCATTTGAATTTGCGAAATTCTTGCATTTTGATGATTATTATACATTTGCCTAGGTTTTTCAATCATTCGATCTGCATTAATCTGATCAAGATTTGATAACACGCTAATCACCTCCTGGGATTCATGAAAATTAGTCGCGGCCAAAGATTCTCTTGCTCTATGGGGCATTTGTTGGATAATCTGATAGTTCATTTCATATGTCAAAATTTTCGGTTCAAAATATTGAGCCGATTTTACTTGTTTATAATAATACGTTAGTAAATTTCCGTCACCAGGATTGTATTTTTGTCTAAGCCAATTATTTTTGAAACGCAATTGAGTGGGGACATTATAAAATTCTTGCAAAAATTTATTTTCAAAATCCTGAAATCCTTCAAAATAACATGTGTCAAACCATATTTTTACAACTCCGTGCAAGGTACTTTCAACTAAATCAATTCGCGCATTATCATCAACGTTCTTTACCCTACAATAGCTCTTAAACCTCTCAGTAAATTCTTTGGGATTCATTTCAAGATTCCCATCGTATTTTGGAAGTTGCACAGCTAAATGCATCGTCTGCAATCCACGGACAAAACTACTCATCACAGCGCTATTTTCTGTACTAAAAGAGCCTACTGAATGCAACGGTCGAGACGAACCACTCTGAACCGCCCCCCCCCGCGTCGGTCATTCCCGGTTTGTCCGAGGCTGGCAAAAGGAGATCCAAGTCATCGCCTACCTCCGCGTCATTCTCCCGCTCGCTCTGTACAGCTTTATTTTTTTCAACCGTTTGTCTTGTGATTCTTTGCGAAGCTACTGTGTTAATACTTTGAATGCCCAAATCATTTTGTTGTCGCGCAAGTTCTTCCTTAATTAATTTCTGCATATTATTTTTCATTATTGTGATTTCCCTTTTATATTTTGTATTTTCCGATTTTAGTTTTTTGATTTCATCCTGCATTTGATTTATAAGTTGTTCTTCTCGTTCAATAGAATTATTCAATATCTCGTCTTGCGTGTCATACTGATCTTGATCTTTTTTCTTTCGACCCCTATTTTTTGAGTAGAAATAGATTTCGCACTACCTGAGGCTTCCCCCCCGTTCTCTCCTTCTCTACTTGATTCCTCATTATGCGCATTTTTTTCTTCATTAGTCATTTTGCAAATTTTATCTCAAAAGTTCAAATAAAATAACAAAATTTACCAATATCTAAATATGCAAAGAATCAAGTTAATGGCAAACTACTAAATTAATTAATTCCCCTATCCTGCAATAACTATCAATTTTTCAAATGTAAGCTTTATCAATACAAAATAGAAAATAATATGATAATGCCAAAATGATTCATAAAATGACAATATTAAACCCAAATAAGATATCTCAATTCATGTTCAATCTAATGTCGACATTAAATTCATATATTATAAAGTCGACTGAAGAAATTATATTTCATTTTAATTGAAACCGAATATCGAAATCAAACTGGCTTTACTCAATCGAAGTTTTGGCGATTTGTGTTTTCCTTCATGTATACAAACAATTTTCTAACGCGATTTCCAATTCAAAACTCTTTCTAATCACTATATTACCTTTCGACTGACTAAATCTTGTCGAAATTATAAAATCGACATAAAATAAAATTGGCTATCTTTTCCGCGTAATATTATTCAATTTGCCTGAAATCTGATCTTTTCTGAGCTAAATTTATTTTATTTTATTTTATTTATTATTATTATTATGTTTTTTTTTTATAGTTAGAATTAGCAATAATAGATCTTACATATACTATTTAAATTAATATTTAAACATCATCTCAATTACGTTTTCCGCATCACAATTTCTTTTCAATAAACCTAGTCATCAAAAACACATAAAATTTTCGCTGTAGTTAAATACATAAAAGAATAGAAAAAAAAATCTGTTTTATTCGGATTATATAATTCTCGTTCTACTCAAATCAAATTGTCATTATTCAAACCAATCTATACATTCTAAAAACGAGAATCATACAAACCAAAATTGTCATATAAATCGCAATATACAGACTATTATCACCAATAAGTTTTTGCATAGGACAGCCAGTTCCAGCTATCAAAAGGATAAAGTCACAAATTATTTCAATTATTTCATAATATAATCCTTCTTTCTTCATTTTGATATTGTCTGTCCATACTAGTCATATTATTTAAATAATTACAAGGTCAATATTTATTATCCAAATTAATCTATTCGCGTTCACTTTTTCGAAAAATCAATTTAAGTCAGACTTTTATCCTCTTTTAGTTCGGGCGCCAAATATAATAAATTTAATGTATTTTTACTATTTTGTGTTTTTTAAAAGTACATGGTGTTTTATAAAATAATGAATATGAGACAAAATATATTTGATAAGTTAGTTTAATTGAAATATATCAAAAAATAAAGAAAGTTAAAAAATATACTTATTGTCAATATAATATTTTAATGAAGTATTATGCGCAAAACGCCGAAGGGAAGTACTTCCGTGTAACTAAATTTCGCTAAACTTAAATGTTATATTTATCAAAAATTATAATAAGCTTATAGATTAATATTGAAATATTGAGCATATAAAATGATGTTAAGTGGTTCCGCGATACAAAAGTCCTTTAATATATAATAATCGTTGAATATGTTAATTGAAAATAGTTGTAAAGATAATTATGGAGTGTAATGGCGCAATTCTAATAATGGCTAAACTTGGTGTATTAGGGGATATTTTTTTTGATGGTACACTTATCTTTCTGCCAATGTTAGTTAATTTGTAGTCATATTAGTTGTGCTCGACCCTTGAGGATGTCGTCACCAATGATAGTCGTGGCAGAAAGTTGTCATCAATCGCCCTTGAAATTAGCCTAGAAGATTGTCCAGGACAACCAGAATGAATTAGTTTAGAGCCAACGCCCACACTCGAACCTCGAATTTCTATATAATATAATTTGTATGTCTAATTTCACTTTCAATTAATTATTAAAAATTCTTTATATTTCATCATATCTAAATATTCTTACCGAGGTATTTCTTTTATTTTATTATTATTACTACTTTTGCACATGGCACTTTAACTTTTATTCTTTTTAAATTTTACACTCTTATTCTTTTGACCTTTATAATGATTCTGCTGTCCTGTACTAACTTCGAATATCGCCTAACCGCCTAATTACGTCTGATTGGTGCCCTTCCCCAATCAACCTTTTATCTTTTCATACGCCTTTCTGTTTCTTTGCCCAAATATCACTACAAGTCTTTATTAACATTCATAAGTTTAACATGGAACAAGTAACAGATCCAATTCTTATGAAATTTTACGAGCCATAACTGGACCGTTATATGGAAAAAATGCAGAAGAGAATGAAGACATATTACAAGCAGCAGAAAAGGCAAAATAATTATATAAACAATTACAAACAAAAATCCGCATTAATCATTGATGACAATGATTTTACATTTGTAAGACCGGAATTGGTCGAAATCAAACATGTATAAAATTATAGAATATTAATGAAGAATCTTCATTAATGCAAAATTTACAATAAAAGAAATAAATTATATTGAAATTGAATATTTCAGAGTTTGGAAATTTTATTCTAAATCGTACCTTTCAAATTATATTATTCTTGTTTTTAGAGTATCGTCTAAATACACATGTTTACTAATAACGTGCAAGCATCATTGCACTATCATAAATTCCCCTTCAACACAAAATTCGGTTTAGTTTAAATCGAACTATTCAATCAAGACAATCCTAGAAATGGATAACGGGGACTACCTGGATTTAGGTCTTAGTGTGGAATTGGAGGAATTCCTGGGCCTGGATCTATCATACGATCCAGAGCATCCAGAATTAGACTTTTCCGTGAGTGATAAGTTTTTGAGTGCTCTAAACACGCAGGAGTATATTCCTACTCCGAAGGAGGATCTTCCTTCCGGGCCAGAGAGCTCTTCATTCGATAACGAGCTCCAGAAGCTGATTAAACAGTTGGATATGGAAGGAGAAAACCAGGTGGGTAATTCTTCTAAAGATCCCCAAGAATATAAAATTATTTGCAATTATAAAAGGCATTTCTTTTATCTTGAATAGCTTTTGAAAGAAACAGTCCCTACGCCGCCAAACCTACTAAAAGAAATTCCGAAGGAATTAAAAGGGCAGGCAAGGCATGGCTCTTTTGATGACACGGTCATGTGGGACCCCACAGCAGTGGAAACGGAGAAAACCCCTTGGTATGTCACAGTGAGAGCTTTTGGGGTGCACGTGAAAGTCCCCATAAAAGCGAAGAACAAGTTCCGTTTGTGGAAAATATGGTCTCCGGTAGGGAAGATAGTCCTCCGGTGGAACCGGAGAAGAAAGCTACAAAAGGCAAAGTTGTTGAGAAATTCAGAAAATGTGAAAAAATAAATTAGTTTGAAAAGCAAATAATTAAAATCGATAATCTATACCCTTTTTGATCCCGTTGGAATCAAGGTGGCCGGTATTTGTTGGATATTCGAGTCACAATTAATTAAATAATTTCAGACACAGAGAATCTTCTGTTTAATTCTTTTTATTTAAAATTAATAAAATCTGAAATTGGAAAAAAAAGATTTACATTAATATATTTAATCATGTAAAACAAATAAATTATTAAATGAGAAAATTAGTTCCATTTAAATTTGAATTATATTATATTGAAAACCTGAAAAACATCAAAATGTTACTTGCTGTAGTGTAATGACCCAGCACTTGCTGGTGGGAGTTGACGCTCCCCACCTTTGTTTATCAAAATTTGGCTATATAAGCCAGCGTTAGTGTCACAACGCTTTGGAGAACTTTCCCACTAATGTTTTCAGGTACATGCACAGAGCATCTCTGTGATATTCTTTGGAGTATCTCCAACTATTTAAATCTTAATTGAGAATCTCAATTACTGTTAAAGGATCTTTAACAGGTTATTGTTATAAAATCTATGCTTAAATCTTAATTGAGAATCTCAATTACTGTTAAAGGATCTTTAACAGATTATTAATGTAAAATTTATGTTTTCAGATTCCTTTAAACCTTTCTTTAAATTCCACTGAGCATCTCAGTATTTCTTTTCCTGAATAATTCCTTTCTTTATCTAATTTAGTATTGGAGGATCTCGGGTGCTAAATTCCTGCCCAACCTTTAGTAACAATTATTATAAAACAATTAAGACCAATTTAGAACAAGTATCTTGTTCTGCTTATAAATTGGCAATTTTATATGAAAATTACAGGAAATTCAAGTATCTTGAATTTTCCTTTTTCTTTTTTGGATTTCTGAAACAAACAATGAATTTAGCAAATTTTGCATAACATTTAATTGTGAAATAATAGAACTCTTTGAAAGTTTAAATCTATTGCAATTAAAATCTTAAATTCTAATCGAAACTTCTGAAATATACTAAACTTGAAATAATTATTATTTGCTTAAAATCTAATTTGATTAAATTAAAATATCAAAGAATTCAAGTATCTTGAATTCTTGTAGTTATTTCAAATATTCTTTTGATAAAATAAAATATCTCTGAAAATAAATTAATTGAAATTACTAATAATTTCACATATTTAATTTATAGCAATTTGAAATCAATTTCTTG
>JABFQA010002503.1:0-11142 GCA_022817065.1 Probaryconus sp. ZL-2020
TCCGCATTGTTACATTAAATTAATGAATATGAACGTAATAAAATTCATATCAGCTTTCGAATCTGCAGTCCTTTATCTTTATCCTATCGCGCATAATAAACGACTGCCCGATCAGGCATTGTCCAGATCTCTCAGATATCTTCGCCTATAAATTTCTGTAAGTGTAGATATTCCACGTAGAATTTATAGCATCTTTCTCATATCTCAATTATAACTCCGTGGTATTTTATTTACTATTGTTTTTGTGACTTTTTCGTTTATGTAGAATATATGCGTTAAACGTGAAAACGCGAATCCATAAAACATTACTACAGAAACATCTACAAACAAAAGTCTTAAATATTAAAGAAATTTTTATGTCCTTTACTTTTAAAGCCCATTCCGCGACAGGACACTTTATGTTTCAATTTTCATCTTTTACCCTTCACTGACACTGAAATACATTGCTCGTGAAAGAAAAAAAAACAAAAATCATTTTCTAAATTTGACAAATTCGATCGAAATAAAAGAAATGATTTTTGATCTAAGAAACTGTTACGAGTAAATTGAGGCGACTAAGTTGAATTTGCGAAATTGAAATTCTCGTAAAGCACCGTTTCACCTAATACATCCTTCTATAGAAATGCTGGCAGCAATGAATATCGACATAAAATCCCTATCAAATCCTGAATCTGGCAACGCTGTTGCTCTTTATCGAAAGACCATCGCGGGTAATGAAAGGACGGGTGGGATAAGGGCACACTTTATCTCGTTCGTGTAGGCGGAAGAAAACGAGATTTCCATTATGTGCTCTTCTCCGTTTGCTTCCTCGACTTGGCTAACGTTCTCGGTCTCGCGGAGGCGCGAAAGCCAAAGCGGAAGAACCCACGAAGAAGAAGAAGAAAAATAAGAAAAAGAAGAGCCAGCGACTCGTATATTCGCTAAAGGATAAGGCCAACGCTAACGGGACCACGATACGGATCATTAAAGTGCTTCACTAGCGAGCATACGATCACACGGTTAACGTGCACTCTTATTGGCTGACGACGATGCGCCGGAAGCTGACGGTCTAATCGAAAGGTCGCGCCGTTTTTTTTCCCCTTCGAACGATTTCACTGATTTCTATATGGGAATGATGCGTCCGTCGGCTAGACAGTTTTGTGACGAATTCAAACTACACGCTCATTTGAATTTCATTGTGAAATCGTTTTCAATGTGGATTTCGGTTAAACGATTATCATTCTGTGGCTTCACGAAAAAACCGGGTAACTCCATTTTTTTTATGAAAATTCAGTATTCCATAAATTATAAAAGATCTTCAATAAAATTATCATATTTTCTTACCAGAATTTAAAAAAATAATTTTTATTTTAAAATTGCATTGAAATTTAGTTCTCAAAATAAACGGAAATGGAGTTATATGGTTTTTCCTAAAAGCCACGACATTGTTCTCAGAAAAACAAATAAGGAAGTGTTTTAATCAGCATTTTCCAACGTTGATGATTTTAGAATAAACGTTCATGATTTAGAGATCAGATTTTTGATTTTGAATTGTCAGGATAAATGTTTTTCACTAAAGATTTGATCTTTCATAAATACTTCTTGAAGATTATTAGATTTCTAAATGTGCTTTAATGAGGATAATTATTATAATATTGTTGCCATTGGTGTCACAATGCATTCATTGTTCGAATTAAGTGATCAACCGAGGTATGAGTGATTTCGATGATTACCGTAATCACAATTGCACAGACATTAAAGTTTCCGTGTAGGGGAGTTGCTTAATTACAGTAAACGCGAAACACAGACATTGTATCCGAGGGAGAACGTCAGACAATTGGAGCAACAACGAGAAACAGAATTCAGTCGTAAAAGAGTTCAGACAAAGAATCGTACCGTTTTATCGTTTCATCGTTTAATGTCGTAATAAATGTATCGCTAAATTAATCAATCCATCATGAAAAACGCAATTTTGTACCATAATATAATAAATCAACAGGGTTTTGCTCAATCTTATTTTAAAAATCGACCGTCATTCAATTATACATATATCGTGGATTCTTATCTGTCTTTGTATTTAGAAATTCATTTTCTAACGTTGATTCTCATGTCCTTAATTTTAAGGTTGAAAAAGGTTATCTTCGTAGAGTCATATATTTGCAAAAAGAAAGTCAGCGAACATAAAAAAATCATTACTTCGAATAGAAATTGAAAAAGTATATATTGGCCATTTGGAAACCTTATTAAGGACTTTTCTATGAGACATTCAAAATGAATTTTGAATTTATAAAAATAAAATTGGTTTATACATCGATATGTAAAAAAAAAAAAAAAAAAAAGAATGATACAAACAGAATACAATTGGCAATGTTTAACTTTTTCTTTGCCTTTCTTGGTTCGTACGTCATATGTTTTTCAGAAAACAATAAATTCATTTTGAACAAACAATGCCTTTTTCTAAATCAACTGAATGGCTTCCGTGTCCGATCGTTGATTTCGCGAGAGCCTTTCTTGTTCGCAAAGCCGCGGTCATTATTCTCGCGATTTTCCTTTTCTCCCGCGGCGCGATGCACGAGACCAAGAATGTGTGCCAGAGAAATGAAAATTGTTTTCGACTGACGGGGGAAGATTTCACCTGTGACCGCTGACAGCTTAGAAACGAGTAATTAATCTACGCGATATCGATTACAGAATAATGTAATTAGAACTCGTTTCTATCGATATACATAGATATTTTCAGTCTGCGCCTGACGTAAAGGAATTACGTGATCAGTAAAAGTTGATTGTCGCTTGTTCGAATGTTAACGAAAAAAAAAATTTTTTTTTGCCATTTTTCAATAACGCTTTTTCTGGACAATTTGCAAAACTTGTTAACTTTCATTGGTAAATTGAATTTGCAAAAACTTGTATTACACAACTTGATACATTGTGAAATTTTTTTGCACTTTTATTGAACGTGCGAAAATATCATATATATATATATATATTACATATATTACAATTTATCAAACGTGTCATTTCGTGAGAAATAAATTACAGTTTTTACGTGATATTTTGAATAGATATTTTTTCTGAAAAAGTATGAAAAGATAAATATTAAAATTTGAAAGTAGAAAATTGTGTCGAAAATGAGCCAGACGTACTCGAATGATTTAAAAAATGAAATTTGCGAAAAGATTTGAGAACGCGGTAATTTTATTTGTTGGAAACATTAGTAGTGGAATTAGAAAGTATTTAAGTAGGTTCAAAAACTCTTCCCATAATGTCGTCTTTGGTTAATTGTGCAAATGTACATGATTGACATTTTGAAATGGTAAAAAATTATTAGAATAGCCTATATTTTAAAATAGTTGCAAAACGTGTTTTCTTTAAATTTACGCATTGCAGATTTGTTCATTACACTATTGTGTTAAAAATAAAATCATGAATATAATAAGCTTTAATTATGAGAAGTCCATAAATTTTTATAACAATAATTGCATAAAGTTAAGTTATAAAACACAACATAAAACATAATTATCGAGATTGTCAGGATAATAACTGTCTTACTTTTCCAAATTATGTAAATATTTACATAATCTTTACATAAATGTATTTACATTTACACGTTTATAAAAAAGTGTAGTAAATTTTACAAATCACACACATATCATATTTTAAAACCGATAATCTTATTAAATTTTAACTTTTTGTATTATTACTAATGTATAAATATTTATTCACCTCAACTGAGGAACGTGCAAAAAACATAAATTATTCTACACTAAAACTTTGGATGGAAATAATTTAAGTTTACATAAATTGCATTCATTGACGACAAAAAACTTTTACATTAGAAACGTAAATAGTGCGATGTAATGATACTTATTACTTTATAATACATGAAAATTTCGTTTAGAACGCAACTTTTTATTCAACATCAACTTTCTATGATCCATAATGCACCGCACAACTTACTACCTGTATATCTTCGATCTATGATACTTTTTCTGAAAAGATGATTTATGTCTTGCAGATCAATTATGTCGTAGATCATCATTAATGAAAAAAATCATTAATCAAAAAAGAGAAAATAATATAATTTTCATCTGGTTATTAGTTTCCTATTACTTTTTCCCTTAAAACAAACAACACATTGCCATTATTTTCCCTACCAATATTGTACTACAAGCAATTATGCCATATAAAATACATTTACTGAAAAATAGTTCTGTTTCATAAATAATAACAATCTGTCAATAACAAGGTGGTAATTATCTAAGAAGTATTGCAAGTAGAAACAAACATTTGTTTCCCAATTTTGAAATATATATGTGTATATCTATAAAGTTCTATTATGGAAGTGGAAAATGATTAATGAACGTCTGCTATTGAATATATATAATTATAAATAGTTTGAACGAAGTTACGATGAAATCCACATGTTCAGTAAATGATGCAAAGTAGTAGTTCTTCACTGACATTGCTTATAATTATTATCATAATTCTTTTAGTTTATTTGGTATTGAAAGGAATTGCATAACACATTATAATTAACAAACAAGAGTAATATGAATGATGCTAATAACTCAAGCCATAATTACAAGACTACTATTCATAATATTTGCTTGGATGGAAAAGATAGTGTTATAACAATACATAAGTCTGAATAAGCATTTCTGTTTGAACTGTTGCAAATATAACGTGATGTGGATGACATGACCTAAAACTTTTTCTGCAAAAACATAAGAATAATGACGATAATATGTTATTTTCATAGGATATGTTCATTTTTCTTACGTATGAGCTGGATAAAAATGTTGAATAAAAATAATCTCAATTTATCATACATTTCAGAAATAATGATTTAATCCTTTGCAAAAACCATTTCGCATAATCATCGCTTCAGATTCGTCCTCCAGATTCAATATGAAAAAATAAAAGAAGTGTATTGATAATGATTCGAATAGCAAAAAAATTCTGATTTTCATTCAATCATTTTCATATGTCAAGATTATTCTGCAGTTCACAATGCATCGTGCCACAAATGTCGCATACTTTCTTTCTGCAGTTGAAACTCTCTTTTGAAGAGATAAAAGATTTACAAACATATCGTCGTGAAAAAAAAAAGGTATTCCGCATATACGGTGCATTTAGTCTTCGTCAATCCAAAGCAGGATCATCGCATCAGTCCACACAGGACATGCAGAAGCGATATTTCACGAGCTTAGAGATTCGCAAGTACTCGCCGGTAGTGCCAAGTAGGTCACGGTACCGCAGAACGTGGATCGGATCGCGACCATTCACTGATTCTGTACGTCCATCCAGACGACTCGTTTCTAACCTCATTCGACCTACTCTCAGAACAAACCAGAGAACATGCGATATATAAAGCACAAGATGTGTGATTACAATTACGTACGAGTGAAAACCCAACAACGCGAAAAATGAAAGTCACCACTAAATCGGACCAGAAGCCAAAGCGAAAGTTTTACTTTAAAACTACAGAAATGAGGAAACGAACGATTTTTTTATTATTATTATTATTATTATTAATTTAATTTTTTTTTTATAATTTTGCAAGTTTTATTTGAATTTTGCATTTTAATGCTTTTCTTTTTCTTTCGGGAAATGTTTAATTGACACGACAGTTTAATTCAGAATGGCTTTGATTAAAGTATGTAAGTGTTACGTAACAAGAGTATTCGCGTCAAAGTTAATAAAAATTAGCGATACGAGGAAACAGGGTAGATTGGGAAGCTGGGCGTTCCTGGTTCGCCATAATGGCCACGATGCGGCCATCGCCGCCGGACTTCCTCGTCTCGTTTCGTTAGTTTCGCAGAGGTCGAGGGACGTCTCGTCATTTAAATGCCACGGCGCTGTTCCTTGGAAAGGGGTTGCGCCCACGACACGAGCTCAGACAAGGTCTAAAGCATTATGGGTCATTTAAGAAGAAAACTTAAGAAAGAAAGAAAAAAAAACCTTTTCCTTGAATGTCAATATCGTAATTGCCATTTTGTGTGAAATGACTGAAATGTAAAATCTGCAACGCTCGTAATTCATTAATGAAAAAATATCTGAACAAAAAGTCCAGTAACAGTGTATAAAAAACTAACTCAGTAATTAATAGAAAAACGTTCCGAGAAGAACATTGGTTAATGGGAATTTCCTCTGAACGTTCGCGAAAGTGTTTATTCTTTGTCTTTTTTATTATTCTCTCTTTTTTTTTTAACAATGCCGTCTCATCGGTTATCGATTTTGCCAAGGACGAAACCTTTATAAGGACGAGAATGTAATGCACGAGGCATCCTTCCCAAGTAAACTCCTGTTAAATTAAACGATATCATCATGACACGTCATAAAATCGCACGAGTGAGAGCCAGACAATGGGTGTATGCATAGAGAGGGCGATACCGCAGAAAATAAATTTGCTATGGCCAGAATGCAATAACTTTGAGCCACGTAACACGATGCTTCTACGTGTTTGCGTTATTTATAATGTCGATTTTGTTAAATCAAGCCTCACAGTTTCACGTCACTTCGTAACACAACAATTACACTCAGAAAAATTAGATATTAAAAAGTAGCAACACTGTTTGCTGACTAAGTGCATATAATATGAGATACAAAATTTTACCAACACTGATAGTAAAATTTGTAATCATGTTTGTTAAAATTGTAAACACGTTCATAATTTTTTTAAATCGTCTTTACAATTTTTGCAAACATGATTTCAAACTTTACTATCAGTGTTAGTCAAATGTTGTATCTCATCTAATTTTTCTTGGCGTACGTTTAAATCCAATTCATACTTTTAAACTTTTCATCAGAATCATCAGAAATGATCCTTCGCGAATTTCGTTTATTTTCCAATGCAAATCATTTTATCTAATTGAAGATGCGTTTGAACACCGAATTTTGAATTTGAATACCGAATCACGATCTGCAAATTCAATCTCATTATTTAGTTGAAGTGAGTTCCCGAAGACCCGGTGAAATGATTTAAGCAATGGTTTTCCCGAGATTAAGTAAGATTTATTCGGAAGCCTCGGCGGTTCGGCGTTACCGGTAAACCGGGTCCGGTCAACCGGTTTCCGCGGCTCTCGCGGACCGCAGTCATGGCGCAGCGCCCTGACCTCAAAATGCGACGCGATCGATAGAAAACTTCCTTCCTGGCCACAGCGGTACGTGTACTTCCACGCGACGTACACGTACCAAATGCATATGTGTAGCATATTTTCAACTGACGCTATATCCGTGTGTATAGAAGTACAAAACAATTTGCGTACTTATTGGTCAGTGCTCCCTGCCCTGGTACTGATTTAATCGCTTCTTATGTCTCAGGCGCTACCACAAATTTACTTATCAATAATTAATACCCATCCAGAAGACTTTTTTCTGTCATTTCATTGCTTCTCTTGTAATTTTCATTCCACAAATTAACATTAAAATTATTATTAAAAGAATTTCAACGAGCAACAAAGATTTATTTCCTCATAACTGATGAAATTGATCGGTTATGTTTATATATAGAAATATAAAATTTATATCACAAGCTATATATAAATCCGACTTGATAAACAAGTCTTGCATGTTCTATATATATAAATGCAAACGTAAATAACGGTTAAAAACTATTGCAGTGGATATAAAAAAAAAAATGTCACAATCTTGTATGGGTTAATCTCGTTTAAAGTTAAATCGACCGTAAGTTAATAACGAATGGCATTTGCATTATTAATTAATATAATGTTAAATGTTTTTGTAAGAAAAAAAAAAAAAAAGGTTTGTAGCGCTCTCTTTATTAGGGAGGTCGAAATTATCATTTCATTAAATTCTTGAATGCACGAGTGGTTGAGAAATTTTTGAAGAAAGAACGAGTGCCATCAATAACGTTTTTCGAGCACTTTATATCTCGTCCATTTGCGGGAGATTTCCTCGCTATCTGGTGCTCGGTCGACTAATTTTTATTTCTCTCAATTTCTCACGGTCCTTTGGTGTTTTATTTTGTGTGACTTTGGCGCAAAACCGCGATGTACAGTTGTTCCGTGACAGCGTTTCGTTCTTCGTCCTTTACTCGTCTCTTTTATCTTCTTTCCACCCCTTCCTTTTATCCTCGCAAATTCCGCTATTTAAGCGTAACCTCACGTTACGGATAAAGTGCACCTTTGTACCTCACATGTACGCGCACGTACGTTCCATCTCGATTTGTAAACTCACGTTTTCACAGTTTTACAAACCGTAACTTTGATCCGCTAACATTCTTAATAGTCGCGAACGAATAATTTCGGAATATTTTAACGTTAGGCTCTGTAATAAATTCGCTCTGAAATAATTGCAAATTTCAAGAATTTTCATAAAAGGAAGTGTGAGACAGAACGAATGGAACTTTGACATTTAATTACCAGTCAATTACTTTTTTCAAGTAAATTTTCTTTTATTGCGTTTTAAAATCATTTTTATCTGATTAGTCCTTTTGTTTGTATATTTTTCATTATTAACCTCGTTTTGTTAAAAAGAGAAAAAACTTGTAATGAAGACGTAAGGAAGTTTAATGTGAATTTAATATCAGAAACAAATGGTCAAGGATACGTCTCGATAAATCTCACGTCCGCAATGCGGAGAAGTTGCACGCATTCCAAAAATTCTGAGTTATAATTATCTGGAAAGAATTACAGTGATCTTTTACGAGTTTGTAACGACTGTTGATTAAACTTTATGAGAACAGCGTCGAAGAGATAATGCAACTACACCTTTATTCTGCCTCTTTTTTTTTTTTCCTCGTACTTTTCTTCGATTCTCTGTACTTGAACAGTGGGAGATATTTATTTTTTTTTTTCTACTGTACTTAATTTAGATTGCAATCCGTAGAATTTTACGTATTTGAAATTTAAAAAGAAAAAAATCAATTTTATTACCAAAAAGAAGTTTGTTTCCGAAAACTGTTTCATTTGGATGTAATTTCAAATGCAGAATGTTTAATAAATGAAGGAAGAGTGATAAAAAAAAGGTGTTCTCAAATGAAACATTCGTGAGCCGAAAAATTTTGCAAAACGGAAGTGGCGAACAAAAGCCGATTCGAGCGTCGACGTGTTCCGGTAGTCGGCGCTATCAGCTGGCTCTTCCAAGGTTACCGAGGCAGGTGAGCGTCACGCCTCGCGACTTCTAAACTCCCCCGTCGAATTTGCCGGTGGACAAAAATTCGACCAGAAAGACAGAAAGGAAATAACGATATTATCGTAATGCTGGTAAACAATGCATCGGGTCTTTCCTCCTCTTTTACATTCGCAGCTGTCATAATGTCGACAACTAGTCGAACATCATCTGCACTTAATTAGAAACATTCCACAGACTTATTCCTAAACAACACGGAGAAACAAGGTTTTATAAAAATTACTAACTTTGTTGCTATTGTGGCAACATACTTTTCCAAATCAAAAAATTACTATCTTACTTTGTAACAAATAATATTTTTTTTTTTTCCCCATATAAATTATGTACCTGTCAACAAATTTTAAAAATTAGATATTAATTATTACAAAGAAAGATACTAATTTTTTGATTAGGGAAAGTATATTGCCGCAGTATCAACAAAGTTAGTAATTTTTATGAAACTTTTTTCTGTGTGAAGAGACGAGTCTAAATCGAGTGGTTTTAAACAAAATTTCATTCGAAGTATTTCATTTTTTTTTTCTTTCAAAAGGTTTCCTAAGTTGGATCTTTTCGAAGGGCCCAAGAAATAAATGTTACTTTAACGTTCCGCTTTCTTCCACGTGAATGAAAAAGCCGGGCAAAACACTTAATTTTATGACCCACGTTCAGTATAAAAGTATTTTAACGGTGCTGTTACAGGATCTTTTTATTATTATCATTGTTATTATATTTTGTTGAAAAAAAAAAAAAAGATATTGCATAGTGATATGAGAACACGAATGACCAGACCATATGTTGTTTAACATCGCGATGCTTTTTCTGGGACGGAATTGAATCTTGGTAGTGGCATCCCCAGCCTCGTTTGAAAGAGAGTATCCTGTGTCGAAACAAGAAAGAGGAAAAATGTATCGCGAAAACCGCAGAAGTCAGCCACAGTCACCTCGGCAACAATAAGAACCCGACACCCTCGCCCGGCTCGACAATATTACATTTGCAGTGACGGCGGAAGCTCGCGTGCTCAGTTTCTGCGCAAATTCTTTTTCTCAGCACGATACAAAGAAAATTATTAAAATAATTGACCGGCGACAGTCGCCTCTTTGCATTTGACGAACTTTATGAAATAACAAACTTTGAAAAAAATGAAGCTCACTTTAGAGAGTCAAGTTTTTATTTTTAGGGTCATGCTTTTTAGGTTCATGATTTAAATTCGCGAATAATAAAATTTATAAATGTTTCTAGCGAAGTTCAAAATTTATTAGAATAACGAGAATGGATGAACAAATAATTGAATTTATTCGGCTTTGGCGTGATTACTGGAAATTGATGAAGATAAACGAACTGTGAAAAATTGGTTGGATTTTAGATTACTGTATTTGTTTGTTCTGGGAAAAGAAAAAAAATATTAGTAAAGTTAGTGGAAATTGAGAACAACTGAGTAACGTAGAATTTCTTTTATGTAATGCAAAGGTGAAAGCAATTCCACCGCGATTCTAAGCGTTATCCAGCTTCTTCAGGAGTAACGTAATTTAGACGTCGTTTAATTCGCGATCGCAGAGTGTGCGTGATAACGTCGATAAGTGTAAATAATTAAAATAATTGACGCCTTCTATTACCGTAACTTACTCATCCCGCGATTTCACTTTTCTGGCACGAAACGCGAATTTTCCGGAGAAAAAAGATTTGCACTTTTTTTCTTCTTTCTTGCAAAATCAGGAACATTCGGTCAGGGTAATTATTGTGTGAAAACAAACATCATCAATGTATACTCCAATTGAAGGCTTAATGACATGGTGTATTTTAAAAAGGGATTTAGTTGTGTGTTTGTATGTCTATATATTATTTCGAATAATTATACAATAATAATAATTATTTAAACTTCCAATTACGGTGTTTTTGAATCTTCCATTTTTGCACAAAAAACATTATTTTGCCATAAAGAATAATTATAGTTTTACTTGTTTCACTGACAATAAATTGAAAATGCCCAAGTGTAAGTGGGAAATTTGGTATTTGATTTTAGTTAGCTGGAAA
>JABFQA010002504.1:0-11140 GCA_022817065.1 Probaryconus sp. ZL-2020
AAAAAAAAAAAAAAAAAAAAAAAAGAGGAAGAAAAAAAAAGCCGAGAGAGATAGAGACACCGAACAATGAATTTCGGAGTAAGCTTTTGTAAGCCATTGTGGAAAGTTGAAAAATCCACAAGCGAGGAGGATCGTTGAAAAATTCCTAGAATTGCCGGAGGTAAGAAATCGCAGATTTTTCCAGGTGAACAGAACGTCGTTCGCTCGCACACGTGCACAAATACACGCACGCACACAGACAAAACATTAGACAAAGATGGGCGTATATCTGTTGCTTGCGGATGAGCTAATAACTATGGAACTTACATTTGATAAGGACCACACCGTTGTGCGGTTCCACCATGTCTTCGCATATATAAAATGCCGATGTTCGTAACTTAACCTCAAAAGCACAAGAAAGTTTCAGTAACACAACAGGTCATTAGCGTTTGTGTTGGTTGATAAAGTGCACACATCAACGGACACTGTGCGCGAAACGAGCATAAGGGGAGCGCGAGAGAAAGAGAATGAGAGAGAGAGTGAGAGAGAAAGCGAGCGAGCGAGAGTGAGTGAGAGAGAAAGACGTCGCGATAAACGTAAACAAGAACTGTTCATTTAAAGGAGCGAGTGCTTGAGCGCACGCGTGAAAAACTCGCGGCCGCTCGAAATCCCGCACAATTGCCGATCGCGGTTAATAATACCAACGAGAGACGTCGATTTGTCGGCGAGCATCGCGACGATTTGCGTTCGCGTTGCGTTCCGCGTCACTCGCGGGCGCGCTCTGCGTTGACACAAGAAGAAGAAGAAGTGCGCTCACTCGCTCGGCTCGGTTCAGCTCAGCTCGGTTCGGTTCTGAGTTCGAGCGGAGTCCTCGTCTCTCTGTGGCTCGCTAGTCGGCTGACGGGCTCCGGCTCCGGGTCTGGGCTCTGGGCTCTGTCGTCACGCACCGAAGCGTCCGCGTTACGGCAGAAATAATACTGCCGGTCGCCGCCGCACGCCACAGAAAAAGAGAAATGTACTAACCTTGCGACCAATTTTGTACCAAAGCGAGCGCCGCTCGAGGGGGCGTATGCACTTTATTCCAAATGCCTTTTACCGGTTCGTTCTTTACCCGATTTCCCACTCGACACTTCCCTTCCTCGGGAATGCACATTTTTTTTTCATTCTTTTTTGTAGGAAACAATAACATCCGATGGTTCTTCAGGATCACTGACGAATGAAGAAATTAATCGGTAAGGCTTTCTTTTATTTCGATGAAAAATACAACTTTCCTCTCAAACTTATTATTAAAGTACTCGGTAAAGTAACTGGTGACTGTCATCAGGAGTCCCAGTGAATGTCAATTCCATTGCAAAGACAATGATAGACAATGCATTTTTAATGAAAATGACATTAACTGGGTCAGGTTTTTGACAGCGACTGAGTATAACAAGTTTACCTTACAGCTGTTAAGATTGTTGCAAATCTCAAGGTTTGCATTTCTCAATACAAAATTAATATTATCATAGATTCTTCGATTATCCTTTAAAAGTTAATCTAACGTCGATTTAATGTTCGCGCGTAGTCCTCTAATAAGGTTAACACTTTCATATGTTTCGTTGAGTCACAAGTCTAGACAGAACGAAGAAAAATGAATGTTCTATTTTGCAAGGTTACATTGAACAGTTCTTGGATTTTGCGATACAAATGATGTAATTTGATGTATTTCAATTTTACTGATAATTCAAAGAAGCGTATAAAAATTTATCATAGAGAATTATCTGCCAATTCACAATGTCATTGTCTTTATCATCAAAGACTATTAAGCGGCAATTTAGGATTCGAATTCAACTATTAAAACATAATTAAAACACAATGTTGTAAAGTGAATTGTTTGTAAAAGACGATACAAAGAGATTAACCGTTTTGCAATAAATAGATAAATTGGTCTATACATTTTTAATAGAATTTTGTTGCTGTTGAAATCATTGAATTTTCCTTGAATAAGCATTTGAAGTATGTGATTTATATAAATTATTTATACGAATTACGTAACGAAAGGATTCCTTGATAATAAAATATAATTTTTGTTTGTTTATCAGTGTCAATAAAGAAATGGCTTAAAAATTATTTAAGTAACGTCTGCGTCCTTATCAAGCATTTGGCTCTGACGCCAAGGAACAGAAATGGCATTTGCAAATTTGTTTGTTACTTTTTTTTTTTCGCGCATGTATAATCGAATACAGAAAGTACTTGTTCACTTGTTCGCTAAAGTTTTATCTCTTTTTCTTTCATTCTTTTTTATCTCGTTCCGTGCATGTGCGTTCGTTTGTGTTTGTTTGCTGTAGAAAAATGGTGTTGGCAAAAGGCAGACAGGAAGAAAGAAAGAGAGCCAGTGATAAAAGTGAGATCAGGAGAGAAAAAGAGAGATCAGGAGAAAAGAAAGAAACCAATGCGACTGAGCCGGCTGGTTGGTTGGTTACAAAAAGGGGCAATTCGTATATACATATTTCTGCAATTTCTACTCGTGCAGGACATATCAGCGAAATTTTTTTTTTTTTCACATCTTTTCTTTCCTTTTTGCAAAAACTTTATAACAATAATCTCATTTGTAATGTTCATTGATACGTTAAGGGGAATGTATAATTAATGACAAAAGGATGTGAACATTTTAATCAGTCCTTTTGTTATTTATTTATTTATTTTTTTTTTATTCTAATCGCGTGGCATTTAAATTTAACGTTTCATATTTGTCAACTACTTTATCTATTCAAAATTTATCATGAAATTAAAAATTAATTAATAAAATACAAAACCTTTTTTTTTTTTATCAAAACTATAAATGTAATCTTATCTTTTAATTGTTGTACAATCATTTTTAAATTACAAACTATCAGTTGATTAAATCTTGACCGATTAGTTAATTATCCTCGTCCTTTGCAAGATAAGCAAAAAACAAAAAATAAATGATAAAGATTAAGTGACGATACTTTTAAACATTGCCATTCTTTATTTCGTATTCCAAATACGGTTTCATTAAAGGTAACATTGTGATTTAAATTTACGCGGAACATAAATTTATCCGATTACGTACAAAGTTAGTATGTTTAACTTTATGAACGAATGTACTTATGCAACTGAATTATAATGCGGGGAGTGAAACGAAAACAAAGTGCATAGTTTAAAAGCATTTTAACAATGGACCCAAGCGACGCTCGAGTTCGCGTGAAAGAAACTTTGGTCACCATAACGAGGCTATATAAACTTGGCGCCGTGCTTTTACACGTTTGCATCTCATATTGCATTTTCAATCTTTTTAGTTGCACCTTCTTAAAGAGTCGCGATATTCAAGACCACTCGTTTTTATAATCTGACATTTAATTGTTATTGCAAAATGCACAAAAAACCATTTTACAATCACATTTAAAATTGTCGAATATTAATAGGGAGGAAAATGTTACATTTATGACCTGAAGAGGAAAGCAGCAGAAAAGTTATAGAATTGTTTTTTAAAGAGTCTCAAAGAAAGGTATTCAGACGAGATAAAATATTTTTAGAATTTCGTATTGCAAAATATAGATTGGCAAATCCCTGGAAATTTGCTTTTGGAAAACACTACTGGAAATAATAATATTATATTTAATAAAACAAAGATGATATTTTGCTTGGTCGGGTCATTTATAAATTTGAGATCGTTTTCTCAGTATTATTTTCTTAGTATTGCTGATTGCTTGTAAATCTCATAAGCCAGCAATATAAGGTAACGACTGTCAAAATGAAATTTAATGCCTTCTAGAAAATCCTATGTTTAAAGGATAAAGCTTCAAGAATTTTAATGGTTATTTAAACAACTGTCTTTTTTGATAAATAAATGCCAAATGTTACTTTATTTATTGTTCATTTATTACTGAACTACTATTTATTTGTTTATTTTATTTTACCAGTTGTAATTTAGTGAATAGTCGTAATTTATGATTGACGTCATAAATGACAGATCAATAAATATATATTTATTACTAAATTTTAAATAAATGAATTCACTTATCACAGTCGATAAAATAGTTTTCTTCAGAGAAGTCGATATAGAGGAAACCGACCATAGTTTTCTAGATTACTGCACTGGATAAGTACTATCTCTAACTTAATTTTCCGAATATTTTATAACATAAAATATTAAACAATTTTTACAACAAAATTCTGAAAAATTATCTTTCCTAAACACTTTTTTTTTAGGAAAAGTGTTTAGGAACACTTGTGATCATCTTTAGAAAATCTTCATTAAAGATCATTTATTAATTTATTTAAAAGTCACTTCTTGAAAAGACGTTGTCCATTAATTATTCTTGGCGGTAATAAAATGCACGCATTACCATATTAGTAATTAACATATTAACTAAAGCAACAAAGTATAGTATAGAATTTCAAACATTTTATAAAGTGTATCCGTTTGGCTTTTGAAAAATGCAAAATCCTTATTCATATTTTTACGACCTGGTATATTATTAATATAATCAAGAAGACTGAATATAATATATATTTTTAAGCACACTTTAAAAGTAATGATGTACATCATTTTACTATCTTTTCTGCATGCAAAATGCTTATTTCCTTAAGCATTTTAATGACAGGATAATTAATTAATTATTGGCATTCATACCTTAACTAGTGGCAAAGAACCTATTTTGTTTTATAATGTACACAGAGTGAAATTTGAAAAATATTACAAAAAAAAAAAAAAGAATTGACAAAATGTACCGCAAAGAACGTATCAATGAACGAAGAAAAAAATAATAATGGCAGGATGTTCGCAGGACGGAAATACCCGGCACATCCGAGACAAGAATGAGTAAGAAAAATTAGATGGGAAAGTATACCAGAGTTGACATTAATAACATATCACGCATTAACAGCTCGCATAATTATATAATAAATTATATTGTATTGTTAACCACATGGCATTAAATCAATTAAAAATGTCTTTAAATTATACTCAATTAAAAATAATTATTATTGTCCTTTATAATTGACACACATTGGCTGTTTACATTAACATTTATAATTATAAACGTGGATAATGTTATAATTAAGCGTGCCAAATACAATTTGTTTTATAAAATTGTTTGCAAATGCGTACAGTAAAAGAAGAATACTTAAATCTCAAATCATAAAGTTAAATTTTATTTCATAATTCATGCGAGCGATTATATATTTTAGCGGACGTGTTTAGCTTGAACATTTTAAGCATGATAAACAAGTTGTTGAATTGTAATTGCAAAGTGGCAAAGGTTCATTCACAATGAGCTTATCTAATGTGAAATCATCTGGCATTCAACATCTGATCGATTCATTGATATTATATAAACTAATGGGGAAAGTGCATTAACAACGGATTAATCATAACGTTTGTAACTATTTATTGCAGTGAAATAAATATTCGGCAAAACTTTATGAATAAAAAACCATCTTTTTTTGTTCTTTATTTTTAACACGTTACTAGAGTTTTTTCAATGCCTGGAAACGTGATAAATTAACTTTTAAATGGGACTATATGGGAAGTAGGCACTTAAAAAGTGTGCGGCTGAAACTTTTTCAAGTGTCGCCATGGGCATTCGGTTTAACATGTCAGGAATATTTAAGATACGTTTCGTCCGAAGAAACGCGTAACGGTATTGCGTCAAGTGGTTAATCACTAAATGAGACGTAATGCAGTGCATTTGTGGGACTAATGATGAACTTTCGGTTCTGACCTTAACCCAATTTACATTTCGCTTGTAACAAACATATCGGTAAATACACGTTCAGCAAATAAAGCTCATTTCCTTGATTGACGAACGTGACGTTTTAATTTCTCGCTTATTTTTTTTTTCTTTCGTTTTCTAACGATATACAATTAATAATAAATTAACGCGCGATGTTCTGCGTTATTAAAAAAAAACCCTCGACGGGGCTTTGTCGCAAAAACGAGCGTGGGAAAAATTGGCATTTCATTTAACCCGATAACGGTATTCCCATTTATTTCCCTGAATTATTGCTTATTGTTCTAACAAACAAACATGAATTTGTCTGAGACTAACAAAAGTCATTTTAAAGCAAGAGGAATTTCGTTGGTTTGAAGGATATATTTTTTTTTGTCTTTTCATTGGTTCTAAATTGCCCGAAAGGAGCATAGCAAATGTGAGAATAAATATTTCATTTGCCAAACGCACGAGATGAACAATGCAATGTCACGTTGCGTCTAAAGATCCGAGGAATTCGATGTGTGACGATAAAAACAAGGCGGACGACATATCGTGAACGTTTTACGCAAGCATCGAATAAATTCTCAGCTGTGGAAGATGGACCTCCAACGATGAGGATGTAAATCGTTGAAAATTCTTATATCCCATTTATTCTTTTTCAATACATTATGTCAACAAGTATTAAAAAGGAAAAAAAAAAAAAAAGATCCCATTCAATATTGTTTCAATGGGGTTCAAAGGAATTATAATATACTTTGGAATTATTTTCTCGTTTGCTGAATTACATAGTATTGTGATAACAATACTATGTAATAACAGTTATAACACACATGTAACATTGATTTAAAATTGCAACATCTAATAATATACAATTAAAAAGTAAAGTTTCGAGAATGCATGTAGCACGAAATGATAAAATGCGTTAATTTTACTGGAAAAGAAAGAAGGTACGAGTGTGGTCGATGGTGTCACGTTAGTTGAGTCTAAGAGTGAGCTGAGAAACTGAGAAAGTGGTGAGCACGTGACGCGATGATCACGACTCTGAATCTGTGGAACGCCGCTCAACCGAGTTCATCGAATGCACTAAAAGACGCGAAGCGGAACAGTAATTGATTATAGAATACCAAGTAAAATATTACAATCTTATATTCCCAACAGCAAATTTACTTTAAAACAATGAACGATTAACATTTTTGCATTATTGTGCAATTAATGAGATTGTAATTTAATTGAATTTCAAGTCAAAAAATATACATTGCCATTTTTTTTGTGCGTTTTTTTTCTTTTTTTTTTGAAAAACGTCCAATGAAATCGTACTTTCATTGTGTATTATTCAATCTTGTCTTATATAAAATGATTTTATGAATGCAGCAAAATCTGAGCTTGACTGATTAATGATTAAAATAACACGCAATGTAAACCGCGATATTAATACACTGTAATAACAACAACCGAGATGTGTTAAGGATCAAATATGTGACTACTTATGATCTCCGTCGTCGCCAGACACTCTTTGGCACTCATCGCACTTTTTCGTAAAAAGAAAAAAAAAGAAGAAGGAAAAAAAAAAGAAGGAAAACGGAAAGAGGAGCGCACAAGAAGACGTGCTAAACGTATTATTTTTACCATTCAATCTCCTAGTGAAAGGAAAAAGCTAAATACACGAGACAGAAAAAATATAATGCTTTTTTTTAAAAGATTATATTCATATTTGCATAAAATGAAATTTATTCCCATGTGTTGTCAATTATCTTTTGCTCGCTTTAGCCATAAATTATATTGTTAATATAACAATATTCTTAGTCATGTTTCAAGAATTTGATCATAAAGAAATACTTGAAACTGCACGGTGTTAATAATAATCAATGAAATCATTGCTAAATCGTTTGCCTAACTCTTTAATGAATTCTGTATAATTTTGTTAATGCAATTATAATGTCTAAATGCCAAGAAATAATCAAATTATTATCCAAAATTCCAATTTTTTCAGAGGAAACTTGAAGGATAATAAAATTATGCAACATTATAAGAACAGACTTTTTGTAAGTTTATGTGAAACGTATGACCACATTCCTGAGCAATGTGAACTTAAGGAAGTTTTAATATTTTTCACCAGACTCTTTATCTTTATGACTCAACAGATATTTGTGATTCTTTTTTTTTTTTTTTATATATAGTTTTATAAAATAAGTTAACTAATATCTAACATCTGAATGTGCAAATACAAATAATAATAATAATAATAATATTAAAATAATAATAATCAATTAAAGTTATAGCAATCATTTCTAAAAATATAGAAAATTGAAACAATTTAACGTCGAGGGATAAGAATCTGTATGGTTATTGTTCTAAGAGAAGCAGGTTATAAGAACGCGTTGTATGATAAATCAGTGTGTCATTTAGTGGATACAAACTTAATCGATTTCAGTAACGTTTTTAATATGGTACTGCCATTCAATAATTACAATTTGTTTATCTGCATACAAAATATGAACGAACGCATCGTGAGAAGGCGTGCACGTGGCTCGCGCATCTGCTTGCTGTTGAATGACCCTTGCTGACCCTTCCCAAGTACTAATAATTAACTATACTCCAGCTAGTAACATGCATTAGTCGTACAAATGCCTTCCTCGCAACTTCGACATACTCCAGTTTTGTTAAAGGCTGACGAAAACGAGATCACATGTTAGCCACGATAATTAGCAACGTCTATGTAATGAAAACGTTTTAAAACTTGTTTCACGGTGAACACTACCTGCTAAAACGAAAATTGATTTCTTTTTTTTTCTTTTACAGCAACATCCCTTTTACACATTTACACATTATTGAAAAATATTTAAGATTCATTGCACAAACTATTGCGACACATACAAACTGTTAATTGGTCTACTAAAGTGAATAAATGAATTTCTCATTGCATAATCAGCAAAAACTTGACTCCGGTTAAAAATATTCAAGGGAAATGAGATAACAAGATGATATTATCATGTGATAGTCTTAAACGGTCACTCATTACTAAGAGAAATTTCCCAACTGGTTGTAAAGAACCCGCGGTTCACTATCGTCTAGTAGCTACATCAAATATGTTAATTTCAAGAGGAACAGTTTTCCTTTGGCACTAACAGGTCAATAATCTCATTCGTTACAATGTTTACTAGAAAATCGTCAAATTTATCTTAGTAAATGTTGTCAAATGTTGGTGCTGTTTTAACGATTCTTGTAAATAATTTTCATGCAACCGAGCTGGTATGTGCACCAGCAGGTATAGCAGGAGGACTTAACGTGGAGGGGGGGGCTACAATCAATCCCTTCTGATTTCGTCTCTAGCAAGCGAAAAACATAAGAGGCAAGTATGTTATCTGGCTCTTTTGAAGCGTCATCTTCTGTATTTCTTGATTTACATGTTCAATGATGCTGAATTAACTTGGACTAGGAACTGGGTATGGCAGGGCTGAAGCTTCCACTCCTTAAACGCGTTAAAAAAAGTCGGTATTTGGGACACAGGTGGGGCCAACTGTAGATCTAATCAGTTCCGATTCGTAATCTGATCAGTTATGAATGAACACAATCAGATTAGATCAGTACGTACTCTCACTGACAACAAAGTTCTGTTTTCCCGATAAAATCTAATCAGCCGAACGTTTCTCAGCTGGTAATGACAAGTGAACTGTATCGGCCTGGTGTTGAATTTGTGCTTCAACAATGTAACGGAATTTCTTGTTAAGAGAAATTGAAGCTTCAAAGAAAGTACTCACAAAGAATTTTGACACGGACAGGCATTCAGGAAACACGAAACAAATGTACGGGGGAGAAAAATAATGAAAAGAAAAAGAAAAAGAATAAGGAACCACAGGCTAACTCTTGTTAAAACAAACCTGTGGAATTCAGTCGGACGATTATAGTCAAAGGAGTAGTGCGTGCGAATAATTAGTTTGCGCAACGTCGCCGAAAGGAAAAAGACGGCCCTCAAGGACAATTATCTTTTTCACGACACCGTCGAGCAGCGAAATAATAAACGCGTATATCCATTCGCGCGTTGATACGGTTCAATGATAAGAAACAACGAACGTTTGTATCCAGCGCGTTTCGCATGCTTTTATTTTTCCGCCGAAGGTGAAAGGTTTCAACTCGAACCAGCCATTCGACGGCATTCGTCAGCTTATTCGTTACGTCACGGGATTCATACGTCGTTCCCGATAAAAAAAAAAAAAAAGCTTTTACTGTTCTCCATAATTCATTGACCTCGCACTAATAAATTCCTATGCGAGCATTGCCGTACGTGTGTACCTGAGGTTTTGATATGTGTGAGTACGCGCGCCTTGTATCGAGGAAAATAAGTGGATATTTTCGTGTCGAGCAGCTGTTGGGCGAAATTGTGAAGGAAGAGCAGCAGCTCGGTCTCTCAGGGTCTTGGCTACTTGGAGAGTAAGTCCGAGCTAAGAGTTTCGGCCGTTTATTACAGGTCTAATTAGGCATGGCTACTTATTAGATTTAGTCGAGTCGAGGATAGTGCGTGCCTCGGAGGCCCGTTAATTGAATTCGGGCTCATTAAAAAGTCGTACTCACCAATCTTGTGGGCGTTGCTACTAAAAGTATGGAGCTTCTTCCAGCCCTTTAAGCCTTTCTTCAAAATCATGGCGGCTTTTGTAGGTTTGCGCTGATGACGATTGTTGGCATCGGCGTATTCTCCACTACTATTGACGTCGAATCCACGACGAAGCGATCCCAAACCGGATCTGCAATATCAAACAATTTTAGAGAAGGTGAAAACTTGTTTGCTCTAATTTACTTCGATATCATTCAACGTACTAGTATTTTTTGTATTTAATTTTTTTTGCAAAGAATATAATATTAAAAATATTCAAATACAAATACTTAATACGATTTTAGAGATTAAAATTGTAATTAGATTTATAAGTGTTGAGAAAATTGTACTATGAAACAATGCATAATTGAAAAGGAAAGTTTTTACACTTTCATTTTTCTTTATCGGCTTTCAATCAATTTAAATAAAACTTAATGTTAACTAGAAATGACTGTAATTGATAAATTTTTGAATTGCTGTCCATTAAAAACTGAAAAGAGAAATTATTTATTTATGAACATGTTGTTAAGTAAGAATAAATTCTGAATTTCAAATTTATGTATTATGTACAATTTTCTTGTCTTATTCCAATGTTGTTGTGCATGCCTTTTTTATGTAAATGAAGAGTAATGCATGAAAATAAGATGTACTTTAACTACCGAACATTAACTCTGTGCAGTCATTGTCTTGTTGCAGATTTCTTTTTATAAGAGAACATTTAATTACAGTTCCCAAGGCCTGAAATTATGTTTACAGTTTATTTGTTGTTTTATTATTGATTTTGATAAAAAAACACTTTTGAAGAATGAATTCACTTACATAATAATAAAATGTAGCTTGAACTAAAATTTTGTCA
>JABFQA010002505.1:0-11138 GCA_022817065.1 Probaryconus sp. ZL-2020
TTTTGTTAAATGTAGATTGTTAGTGTTACGTTGTAGAATCTAGACTGTTAAAGCAACAATACACACAGCAATAAAACAGATTAGGACATTGAAACAATACTGAACAGTTTTCAATTACAAATCTATAATAATCTATAACAGAAATCTGGATCTTTAATACAATAATATCTTTCAAAATCATCGTAAGAAATCGTATTGATCTTAAATCACGATTTCAAACACTTAAACAGTTATCTTAAAAACTCAAAACAACCAAAAATCCATATCCTTACCTTCATTTTACAATCAATATCGTTATTCATTTATTTATTAAACTAACGAAAAACTACTTAACAACATAATTCACATAGAATAACACAACAAATAATTGTAAAAAATCTCTCTCTAAAACAAAAAATAAAGAAAACTCATAAGCAGAATTTAACTATCTGCACTGAGATCTGTGGCTTTAAGGAAAAACGAGTTAACTCCATTTTTTTGAAAATTGATTTTTCACTATATTGAAAATGCTTATCAACAAAAGTAACATATTTTATAGCCAAAATTACAAAAATATCTTCAATATCAAGATTACAATGTTATTTAGTTTGAGCATACACATAAAAGATAATGTTAAAGAAAAACTAAAATCGTCTTTTTATCCAAATAAACGAAAATAGAATTAACTCGTTTTTCCTTCAAGCCAAAGAAATAAAAACTACTATCTTTTACCATCTTTTCTTAAAAATTACCATCTTTTCTTTTGTTAAAATTTGCTAGCTTATTGAAACTTTATATTAGAAAAGATATCAATTTTTTTCCTGAAAAGATCGTAATTTTCCAAAGACAAAAAGTATATCCGCACTTTACCAACGAAGATGGTAATTTTTCTAAAACTCTCCGTGTGGTTTCCGTCTCCAACGATCGGGATCTAAAATCCCTGAATTTCTCGTTTACCTCGAACCTTTAAAACAACGCTTCATGCTAATAACGCAACTGTCCTAATGTGTCCGAAACAGATTGTGTACGTGGGACAATAAAGGGTTGAACAGTAAATTGAACAATCTGTATCGTAACTTTGTGGGATATCGAAATTGACCTTTTAACGGGGCAGTGGGTATTTTTTTTTTTTTTTTATTTTTTGCGTTTCGTCGGCATAAATTTAATGTCAATGTCTTTGCAATGAAAATTAACGCTCTCGTGTCTGTGTACGAGTTTGCCTGAGCGTGTGGGTCGATGTTTAGCGGTGTACGTGTCGCTGCAGGCACGTTTACCTAGGCAATTTCACTGGATTTGTTGCGTTCATGTACACCGGTTATGCTGCCAAATGTAACGAGCACTACAAACTTTGTACGATCGTGTGTGCACCACCTGTGCTCCACGTGACGCAAAGCGCGCGTTTAGCACTTTTATGAAGCCTCTCTACTCACACAAAAACAAAACGCACACAGGCGCACGCACACGTACACATCGTGTGCGCGTGAAATTTTCACCCGCATGCGAAAGATTAGCGGACCCGCGACAATAAATTGTCTGACGCAATGACGCGTCGCGGAAGTGACGCGCCCGAACGATGATCTACGAAAATTTACGTTATCGTCGACGAAAATTCATGCAAAACGCCTTCGCGCGACCGAATGTAATTTAATTAGCGAATTCCATTTGAATTATTGCCGGCGTGACTTTTTAGATTCGAACGGGATGACGAAAGTTACGGGGGGAGGGGGGGGTTTACTGCCATTTCCGCTCGTACGTTTTGCCCGCGGTTTATGTTTATCATTTTGTATTGCAACATTGATACAGATGTTTCAAAGATTTTAGAGGTAGATAAATCGGGTGTAAAATTTCATTTTTATCTTATGGTAATGTTTGGTTATTCATTTCTATTTTTTTGGTCCTGTTTTTTTTTTTATAATTTTTATGCGTGTTGTACATAAATTATAATAAATGGTTTTTGACGTTTTGAAAGGTTGCAATTTGCAACTCTGTATTAGTGTTCTTGTCGTTACAATACTAGATTCTTAAAAACAATCTTTTCATGTAAATCCATTGATATCGAATAATTGCATTTGTTTAAGAAACGAATATTTTTCGAAACGACTTTAACAGAATAAAGTTTCTAATAGTTTCCAATCATGTCATTCCATTACTTTAAACGATCATCTTGATAACAAACAAGAAATTATACATTCTGAAACTTTATCAACAGATACTTTATCCCAACATATCGAAAATCTCCTGAACATCGTAACCCTTATCGAAACATTTATTTTAAAAACATACTTCTCAACGACATAAACGTCTGAGCCATATAAAACCAAACTCCTCAACTATCCAAAAGCGACACACTTCGACGAACAAACAGAAACATTTAGAAACAGAAAAAAGAAACCTATCATTCTCTCTTAAAGAAAAAAAAAAAAGAAGAAAAAGCAAATACAGTAAAATCCCTCTTAGTGAAATTAACCGGAAGTAACGGGAGGAACTCAAAGGAAAACAAACAATCAACCAGACAGTTAAAAAAGGAAGCGTTAAAACGTGAATTGTGCCATTATCGTCTCATGAAAATGCAGCCGACAGAGTAACACAGATCCAAAGCAAAACAAACAAACAAACAAACAAAAAAACCAGAATCGAAAAACAACAGTATCCACTGCTAATAAAAAATGGAAAAAAAAAAAACAAAAATTCAACCGTGACATAAGGAAAAAAAAAAATGGAAACGATCCAGGAAACGAAGTGATCGACGTCTGTGCAAAATCGAAGGCAGTCGGTCGTCTTAAAGTATATGTGTGTTTGCGTGTGTTTGTGTGCACTGTGGAGCCACGTCACGCGGACCGTGTTAGAAAACAAAGTGCGTTAGTTGTGCGGATGCGGACGATGTACTGAGGAAATGTCGAAATGATCGTCGTGTCGATGATCCCGTCGTGCGAAGCTGGCCACCGATCGGGAGTGACTGCGCCAGGCGATTTCACGCTCGTGGGGCGCAGGCGTTCGCGACACCGCACTTCGCGAGCCCACCCTCACCCCGGTATATATTCATCGCCGCCGCCGCCTCCGCCGCCCCCCTCCGCCCACCCCACATTCTGCCCACCGAAACTATTCGCCATCCGCAGCCCATATCCTCTTCGCTATCGTTTCACATAACTATCTGAATCTGTCTTCGGCTTGCCGATGATTTAGCGTTTCATGCACGGGTGTAATGACGTGAGGGGAACGCTGAGGGCTGGAAGGAAGTGCCTCCTTCTTATTGAGGATATCCTGGCTCGGGATGGGTTATGGTTTTAGAAACGAGGGCAAATTAGGATAATGATTGATGGGATTCCTTCGGGAGGTACCGTCGGCCATCGGTTGGCTCATAGAGGAACCGATTCTGGAATAACAAATTGTCCCGGTATTCTGCTGGTAATGTAAAAGTGCTTTGGAAATGAGGATACTTTGTTTCAATTTATTCGAATTTTGTTGGGGTTCCGAACTTATTGAGTTAATGACTTTGAAGGGAAGGTGGTTCAATTGGTTAGCTTGACCATGTGCGGAGACGAATGAATTGGAAATGGCTGTGGGATGTCGAAGGATTTTGTAATGTCCAAGTTTCAGGTCGAATGATGATTTCTTTTTCTTTTTTCTTTTTTTTTTTTGATGATCGGTAATTGAGGAATTGTTTGGGAAATGCGGTGGGTGGTTTTGATGGGAGGTTTAGGAAAGTTTAGGTGAATGCGTTGCGTTTAAATCGGTTATATTTTCACCCTTTTCAATTACCGGTTGGACATTGAAAGTGATGGAATGAAGAAGACTATTTTTTCTAATGATTGAAGGATTATTTAGAAGACGCTGTAAATGAATTAGGAAGACCTTCTGTAGAGGGTGACAAATTGTATTAGAACCATAGTAACCCTTACAAAAACAGAACAAATAGAAAATGAATTATTCATTCTTTTTCAATTACACTTTAGACATTGAAAGTAGTGCAATGAACGTAATGTTTGTTAATGATTGATTGATTGATTGATTGATTATCGGAGATCATCAATGGGTTAAGAAGGCTATTTGTAAAAGGTGACAAATCATTTTCTTCGGTTCTCCTGACTTTTGAATAAAATAAAATAAAATTTTATTACTAAATTATTATTAAATTAAAGATAACGAAATAAATGAACTTTTTATTAATTCATTTTCGATATATTTTATTTGCTGAGATAAAGCGTCTTTGAAGAATTTTTTTCACCAGAACTGAAAACAGTATATGGAAATAAATTTTGCTGATACATTTTTCAATCCTAATCTTAAAGAAGAAACTGGATTTCTAGAAAATTCCTAAAATAAAGAGATACTTTTGTGATTGCCTTTGTTCGAAGATGTTAACAAAATTCGTATCAAAATACATAAAGAACATGAAAGCCGAAGAAAAAAAAATTATATAAAATTACTTAGCGAAAAATTGACTGATTGAATACTTGTAATACGATGGTTGCTGCAATTAAAAGTAAACCAATATTTTTCATTGCTCCCGGTAGAAGTTCCCTTTTTAAAAACGAAGGAAAATTAATCGATACCGTGTTCAATGATACAGGTGTAACTGAAATCAAACCAAAAACATGATAAACCAACGAACAAACACAATATAGAGTAAAACTTTATTATCGTGTTCAATAACGTATCATTTCAAATACGGTATCTCTGTTATTTATCGCGCAGTATCGTTTCCTTATCAAACACTTTTCCGAGAGTTAAAAACTTGTCATCATCAACGCTATTATCATTACATTTATTATCATCGCAAAATAAATAAAAATAAAAAAAAAGAACGAAAAATAATAAAACAGAATCAAAAAAGGAAATCTTTTATTCCGTCTCGGAGAAAAAGTTACTACAAAAATTACTATACTTTATCATAAAGCAAGGATAAAAACAAACTTTGGAGACTTTTACTATCGAGTATAGTAAAAATTTACCTACATAATGATAAAATTTATTCTTTCTATACTAAATTTTAGTATAAATTAGATAAATTTTTACTATACTCGATAGTAAATATCTCCATAGTTTGTTTTTCTCTTTGCTTTATGATAAAGTTTAGTAATTTTTGTAGTAACTTTTTTCTACGTGTTTAGGGCGAGAATTATCATAAACCAAATAACACCGAAAAAAAAGAGAGAGAGAGAAAATGAGAGAGAGGAAACATTTCAATCAAAATGCAACCAGGTTGAATCCGTTTTGTACAATGAATATTTGATTCGGAGACGCGTAATTAAACAAAGCCGTTGGAATGATTCAAAGTTGATTTGTAAAGTAGCGAGTAATTGCAACAGACGTGATGACTGCGAAAGAAGTAGGGCGATTTGCATAAATGCGGTGCGTCCTGCGCCCTCGCAGTTTGACGACTGACAGAGGCTGAGGCCCTTGAATATTTGCCGATGCTCCGCCGCCGTTAAATTTACATAATTTCCAAATTCGCTCTTCGCGTCGACGACGATCCAACAAGATGATGTGACACGCGCCCCGACAAGCCCTGTCAGTACCATCTATGTCGCATCGTTTCCATCGGCTTCCAAAGACATTATGGTTCAAACGCCCGGAAAATCGTTTAAATGGCACGACTGTATAACTTTGTTCCGCTCGCGCTTACGGCCGGACACTGTCATTTCCCAATGATTTATTGTGCCTTTCTTGTCACGAGTTGTCACTTTTAGAGTTGCCTCGAAAAATTTTGTTTCATGTCAATCGCTTTCATACTTGCGCCTCATTTACATTTTAAAACGTCGCGCGCGTTTAATCGCCCGGCAAAAATAATTACGATCTCGATTACGCAAAAAATCATTTGGCGAAGAATCTTTTTTTTAAAAGAAATTTTGGTTTATTTCATTTTAATTTATTTTAAAATGTTAAAATTCTCTATTTCAAAATGTCACATATATTTTGTTATTTTTATTACAGAAATCCCAATGTTCACTCAGAGAAAAATGTGGTTGAATCAACTAAAATAATTTGGTTGAACATGAATCCTTCTAAAGACCAAATGAATGTTTGTATTAACAAACTTAAAAAAATAATTTGGTTAATTTGACCAAATCATTTGGATGAATCAAACAAATGTTAGTCATATCAACAAAATTTTTCTCTGCGTGTTATTACAGCGAAATAATTTAAGTATCTGTTGATTACTTAACTTTATATCAACTTTTACAAACCTCAATAAAACTGAATATCGATCTCTACATTAAAAAACCCCCATGTTAAAATCTGAAATAAGTTCCAGCAGACCCTCACTTGTGGGAAAGTCACAGTTTTAATTTCAACGCGTAAATCAAGTATCTCTTCTAATTTTATAACTCCACTAATACCACGAAATGAAATTACACGTTACTACGCGCATTGACAATCAACTTTTTTTACACGACCGTCGCTTCGGATTTCATGATTACATGACTTGCCGATAATTACGCGGCAACTAAACGAATAATAATTTTAGGCTGTAACAAAGATAAGCATAAACAAAATTAATCGGTAATATAATTTATAGGGGGAATGTACGGGTAACGTAATTTCAACAATATAGCTAAAACGAACTGATGGAATTAAGACGTATTCAAAGTGACTAATTAATTGATTAATTAGTGACTAAGTAATTAATCAGCTTTTACCGAGTAACTTACACCAATTTTATAAAACATAAACTCCAAAATTTAGGGAACCAAAATTCCCTCATATACTCTCAACGAAATACCAAAAAAAAAATACAAGCAAATCCAAAAACTAGAAACGAGAAGACAAAAGCCATTGCTTCAATGATTGATGATTATTTATTTCCCCTTCAGCAATTGAAAATTAGAATTGTAACTGGAACAACATCGAAAACAATCGTAATTGGACCGCACGCTGGTTCCATCGAATCGATAAATTTTGTCTGGACGTGTCCATTAGCAATAAAGAGGGAAATGATGAAGTGTATATAAATAATTGTAGTTTTGGGTATCGGTAAGTTAATTAAGCGGGATGGAAATAAAGAGATCAGTTGACAATTAAATGAGCCGTTGAGTAAGGAGCGTTTTGCGCGCATAGAGATGCGGCGTCAGTAATGATGCAATAGCGGGGGCCGTCCCGACATCCTGACGCCCGGTTCATTTTCAAAGGTCGCAATTGCCGGAAAATCCATGGATCGTGGGAGATCGTGGAACCATGGGCGGTCGACTTATTGCCTGCCGATGTGAATTCGTAACGTCAGAGTGCTCTCAATAACGTCGACCCTGCGCTCGTTCGCTGACGCAAAGAATTACGGATAATAAGAATATATTGTTTTACAATATGAAAAATCGAACGACCGTCAAATTCGACGGCGTTCGTTTCGAATGTTTGTCAGCGTTTTGAGAATCTCCTGAATAGAAACTAATTTTGTTCAATTTAGAATTTTTTTTTTTTTTTTTTTTTCTGTCACTCGACTTCTCTCCTTTGAGCTGCGTCATTTTTTTTTCAATCATTTTTCAATGCTTTTCAGATCAATGCGAAATCAATTTTGTACCTTTCTTTCTTATTTTGGTGTTTTTAATTAAATGTTTCGAGAGGAGGAAATTCATTTGAATTGTCGAAGATTTTTGTATGTGCAGAAACTGTAAATTTTACAAGTTGTCAATGAATTTTTGTTTTTTTTTTTCTTTAAAACAATCTGTACTGTTTTTTTCGCGACCACTTTTCCCCCAATAGTTTCTATTATTCTAGTAGAATAAAGTTACTACAAAAATTACTATACTTTATCATGAAGCAAGGACAAATAATTTATACTAAAATTTAGTATCAAAAGAATAAATTTTATTATTGTGTAGGTAAATTTTTACTATACTCGATAGTAAATATATCCAAAGTTTGTCTTTGTCTTACAGTTTTAATCTGAATCATTGGCTTAAATTTATGTAGTACACTGAGAAAAAAAAAGTTATGAATCCTTTTCATACGATTCATTTTCAATCAAAAGGAATTCTTTTGCCGGAAGAAAAAAAATTGTTGAAGAAAAACTATTGTTGAATTGTTGTTGTTACAATTGTTGAAGAAAAAATACACTTTTTTTCCGTGTATTTTTCTCGTTGGGCGATATGTTTGTCGCCATAAACCGAATTATGCAAAATGCTTCTAGTATAAAGATAGAATATTACTGTATTACTAGAAAGCTGTTTTTCGTTTTCATATTTCATTTCGAAGCATCTTCGGGTTTGCGTAAAACGCATCTAAGATATCCGCTGTGCGGTGTTACACAAATCCTTTGCACAAACCTGTATATTATGATCGCGAATGCATGTCAGATCAAAGGACAGTATCAAATGAAAAAAAAAAGAAGTAAAAGAAACGTAAAAAAAAGTCAGGACTTTTTTTTTACTATTTTTCTTTGAATGCGTTAAAAATTTTACGGCGACATCGCCGCAGAATCCTTTGACGGTAATAAATGTGATTTTTTTTATTTATTTATTTAATATTCGTATTAAATGAAACTTTCCAACAAGTTTCATTACAACCGCGTATTGCAACAAAAACATCCAGTTCGCTATTCAGAGGTAATTAAAAAAAAAAATATTAGAAACATTGCGCGTTTATTTAATTCGTTATCTTTGCAAAAAAAAATGGTCAAACATAAACAGAAATCGATTGTTAAAATTTCGAGCTGAGAAACAAATTTTGCAATTTCGAAAGGCTTTTTTTTTTTTGCTACACGCAGAAAAATGTTACTGTAAATTTTACCATAATTCTGGCAAAACAGACTTATAAGTCAAACTGAAAAAATGAATGCTAAAAATACAGAAAAAATTACCATAAAAATAGTACATGTTCTAATAAATACTCAATTATTTCAACAATTATCAGACAATATACTATTTTTATGGTAAATTTTTCTGTATTTTGAGCATTTATTTTTTTCAATTTGACTTATAAGTATGCTTTGCCAGAATTATGGTAAAATTTATATTAAATTTTTCCGCGTGTATCGCGTTCGGGGATTACATTAATGAAAAAATCTGCTTTATTGATAACGTACATTTTTTTATTGAAAAATGTATGATTAGAAAGTTATTGACGCGCGTTATCTTCTACAAGCATGAACGCTCTCGGCGATAAAGTATCACTTTTCTCCCTAAAACTCAACTCGAAGTTACCGCGCGAAACATTTTTTTTATGCCAAATTTACTTGGAAGACGAAATTTTCTGACATTTTCACTTTACACTTTTTACGACTTTTTATTTCAATCTGCAATTTTATAGTCTCGCGAGTATTTTGCAGACGTGTGCTTGTGCCATTTTTTACTTCATTGAACTTCTACGCAATATCACAAATTACATTTTAAATAAATATGAATAAATTTTTTTTTTACTAAAGAGATCAAAATCGGTTACTTCTCAGTTTTCTCAAATAAATGTTGTATGGTTTTTTCTTTTTTTTTAAGAATTATTTTTATTTGACATCATCTTTATAAATGCTGGAACATATTGTACTGTATTGTATTGTATTTATAGCAATTTTTATAGTAAAAGGAACGATATTTTTTCCCTTTTCTCTCACTGCGGATAAAGCACAATAAAGGAGCGAAACTAAACAATTTTTTTCATATTGTGGGTCAATGGAGTCTTTTGAACCATGAAGCAATAAATTTCTGGCGCACTCTTTTGTACTAAGACGATGACAAGGCCTCCCGGATAACAAAATTTACAGGAATATTTTCTTGCTTCGTCGTGTAATTTCTGTTAAATAAAACTTTTTATTTCCCTCGTCGCGATTTAATAAAGTTTCATAATCTAAATAAAATGCTCCAAAAGGAATAAACAATATTCCTGCGACTTAAAAAATCGAAAGAAAAAGAAAAAAAGGATTAAAATGAGAATAACTATAACAGAAAGACAGACAAATTTAAGAAATTACACATGAAAAATTAATTTGTTTCATTTCACGTTTAACAGAAACGTCGAAACTTTTCTTATGCCAAAATTTGTCTGACCGAATTCAAAGTTTACCACTGAAAAGTTAATTTTCAAAACTTTGCAGTAAAACAGTCATTTTTTAAAGGAATAAAAAGTAATTTTGCATAAAAATCTTTCGTCTGAATTTAAGAAATGAATAACAGGTGAAAAATGATGGAAAATAATAATTAAAAAATAAAAGAAAAAAGTTGACTTTTGATGTTGTATTTTCAATTTAAATTAATTTACTTTTAAACTGTGTGTTATACGTTTAAAAAGAAAAGAGGAAAAAAAAAGAAGTACAAAAAATAGAATGATTATTTCGAAAACGAATTCTGTTAGAACGAAAAATATTTACTTAAACAAATAAAACAAGCAGAAATACGTGATTCTGAAAGTGACTGATATACGTATGAAAACATCAAATATTACGGTTCGGATTATCTTGAACGAGATTTGCTAATAAAAACGGATAAACCGCTGAATGCGTATCAACATTTTCACGTTCAGAAATCAATTAAATATTATAAAAGCGAACGCTGACAAAAATATTTAAACATTTAAATAGTACAAATAGAATTAGTTACAGTTTTTACAGTTATCGTTTATAATTTTTACTGTCCAATAGCATTTAACGTTTAAAAATTATTTCATTAACGCAAATAAAATGTTTAATATCGTTAAATATTATTTTTATTGAATGAAAACGATTAAAAAATTGATTAATACATAAGTTTAAGAAAAGTATACATTTGAATTTCGCGCCAATTAATAACACTGACTTCTAGGTGGCGCCAGTGTCAATGACCAAACCTAACGTGAATTCCAGCGCGAATATATTAGGTTATGTATAATCTGATTATCATATGGTCGTGCACAAAATTAAATTCAAATATTTACAACTGTTTTTGTTCATTTTTATCCATTAACAATTTATTAAACAAGTAAATTTCAATTTAAAAATATCAAATATTCATATATTTTGGTAATAATCAATATAAAAGTTGTGGAAATAATTTATACAATAAAATCCAATTGAAGGAATTGAGCTGTATTGTAAATAACTGTTAAATAAACTACTGAAAGTAAGTTAATTTTATTTGACTATCTTAATACGAGCTTAATGTTATTTTAATATAATTATAAATATTTTTAATTCATTTAAATACGTGTAATAGGAACTTAAAAAAGTTCCTACTATATTTTTTGACGAAAAATATTAA